>JAQLOM010151128.1:0-14005 GCA_030068315.1 Chrysichthys thysi
CACACACACACACACACACACACACACACACACACACACACACACACACACACACACACACACACACACACTTTAAAGACTGTTTTCAGATTCCATCCAAGAGACATTCTGGCAAAACTCAATTCATTTGCCAAAATGCTCCCAAAATGAACGCCGAACATGTTTTGTATGTTAACTTTTCTCTGTTGACTTTTACCACTTTATTGTATGGATGAAGATCCAACTTATTTTACATTTCTGAGAACTGCTTGAGTGACAGCCTTTTTATCTAGTCTAACTTTTGTGTACATGCCTAATTTCTTTATAATTTTTGTAATAATAATTATGACCTCTGCCTGTTTGTTTGCATCTTTGTTTGTCTGGCTGGACAACCTTGAACCTTGGTGGAAGGGTGTAGCATTTAACCCATTAAATTTTGAAAGAGATCTGAGTAACGGGGTGGCTTCATGAATTTAATATCACTTTCACCAACGTTGCAAGATACAGCATTTGGCCTCGGTGGGAGCCTGTGCCCAACAATGGCATACATCTTAAAATCCAGGAGATGGTAGTACATTTCAATAGTGACAAAACGTAGCCAGTGTAGAAATATGATGACTCCACTGGAAATACAGTGGAGATCAAAATTAAGAGAAGAACCTATAATTTCCTAAATGTTGAGGTCACTACGTAGTCCTATGTGGAAATGATCCAAACAGGAGTAAAAGAGTAGGATTTTAACCAGATGTCATGAGTTACATACATTCAGAAGCACAGGACAAGAAACTTAAATGAGATATTTGAAAAAGATCACTGATATAAATGTTTCCTCACTTTTTGGAGCTCTCATAAACATCACAAATTGTAATGCATGTGCACACACACCCACACACACCCTCACCTGCAATATGAGCCATCTATCATCCCGTAAATATTAATGCTGTCGCACACGTCCAACGCAAAAATCATTGTGAAAAATCCAGTACTGAGGAATGCACCTGACTTCATTCTGAAAGAGAGAGAGAGAGATCGATTGATCATTAGCTGATTAATAATTAATATCTATTGTGTTGCATTGCTGTGTGCCATCCATACAGCTGCCACTACATTATGTGTAGCATCCTTGTAAATTTAGGTACATGATTATTAGGATAATCCATAAAGGTGCACGTTGGAGCTGAATTACCTAGAACAGCCTTTTTTATTTTGGACAATTTGTCAACCATCGATAATGAGACTGATGATGTTTAGGTGGTGGACAATTCTCAATATAGTAGGAACACTGACATGGCAGTGATGTTAGACTTGAGTTAGTACTGAGTGTTGCTGGTATGAATGTATCAGGCACAAGAGCACTGCTGGGATCTCTTTTCTTTGTGCATTTTGTAGAAATACAGTTAGAGACTCATCTTTTTCTCTGTGCACATTTATATTAATCAAGTTGTACACTACATCATGACATTAAGGCCCAGTAACACCTCCATACCCACCATCATCCTCAGTGTCACTGCTGTGCTGAGAATGGTCCATCACCAACATAATAACTTTTTGGTTCCTTTCCACTGATGAACAGGGTCGAATGGGGCCGTTACTTTATTTTAGCAGTACATGTGTCCTAAGCATTATGGTTGGGATGCCACTGTATGACAACCTTAGAAAAGTAAGTGTTGCACTGTACCGCTCATTGTTACTGTGGTTTAACCTTTAATATGTATCTTTCACCTGGAAACATGGATATAGTGTAATGGACTTTAACTTTTAGAGTAAAGCAATAAACGTACATCTTTCTAGGTAAACAATACATATTAAAGGCACAATTTGCATACCAATCAAGTGACAAAGAAGGTAAAGATTAATGCCCTTTGAACAATAGCAATGTAATAACTACCTGTTCTTGCCAGTCTCATTCTGGAAGACACGATCGCACTGCATCATCTTCTCCCTGCTCACAACATGGATGTGCGTGCCTGGGTATTTGCGTGCCTGTTTTACCAGCAGATTGAACACTCGTCCCTTGCCGTCATTCCTCATGTTCCGCTCAGGACCCCAAACCACGTAGCGTGTGTTTGCCTCTTGCTTGAAGAAAAAGTCCTCCCTGTGCACCAGGCGGCGCACGCTGGAGTGCGAGACAACGCGGACAGTCGTCTTATTGCCCACATCGGACTCAAAGCCATGTGTCGGTGCTGCATTCATGCGGATCACGCATTCATGCCTGTCAATCTCACGCCCACATCTGCTGCCTAGAACCTGGCCCGAGCTGGAGACCACGGCACAGCGAGCACAGTGCAGCGCCAGGTACTGGTGTGAGGAATTTAAACAGCCATTATGTGCATTAACTGTTAAAAAGGCTGCTTTATACTGTTCCAGTATAAAATTATTATAAACAGCTATAGATATGTGATTACTACATTCCCAAACTTTTTTTTTACAGTCATAAATCTCTTTAACTGTAAAACAAATAAATAAATAAACAAACCGGCTCAGTTCAGATCATTTTTTACTAACAAACTATTAAAATAGTTGTACAATAATATTTTGACTATTTACTTACGACGGAGTATTAGGGCCACACAGGAAGAAAAAAAAAATGTTTGCCATGACGAGATTACACTCGAAATGTCGAGAATAAAGTCGAACTCAGACCGATCAACTGGCCGACGGCTCAACATGCCTCGTGTAGATGATTTGGTCAAATTGTACTACAGAATTTACAGGTTTAGCGATAAAGAAATCCTGGCTGTTTTAGCGTAGAACCACAGTGTGATTATTAGTGTAAGGACACTGAAAAGGTTGTGCCAAAAACTTTGTTTGTTCAGAAGGAGAAATCATACAATCTTGGAAGAAGTGGCCACATTCTTACAAACTGAAATTGCTGGAAATGGGCAGATGTAAGGATATCGATGGTTACACCTGCGAGCATTACAGAGAGGTTATGTTGTATCACAAAATACAATAAGACAACTGATCAAGTTGCCTGATCCTGCAGATGTGTGTGCGTGTCTGAGACTGGAGCGGTGGCTCCCTCTCCGAACTAGTTTTGAATGTCGAGATTAACGTCAACACGTCAAGATTAAAGTCGACATCTAATTTCGACTTTATTCTCGAAATTTCGAGTTTAATGTCAACTTTAATCTCGTCATGGCAAAAAAAATGTTTTTCTTCATGTGTGACCCTAATACTCCGTCGTAATTTATTAGAGGCAGCCAGAAATTTCCACCCACAGATCAGATTTTTTTTAAATTTTTTTATAAAAATTGCAATTAGATTCCAGTTGATGTTATTTATAGGCATCCTAACTTTGATGATGGTGGGTTGTGATTTCCACCCCTTCAAACAAAATTAGAAAATCACTGACAGAAAATGATGAAATAATAATAAAATCAGGAAACCTACCTGTGAACTTGACCTGATGTCGGGCAGAATTCTCTCGTAGCCATGAAGTCCCAGATCTGTTTCTCCTGTTTTGGTTATTTGATTGTACCAGAGAAGCAGAGAGAGGGTGATGATGACCAGGAGGAGTAAACGAAACTTCTGTATGTGCATTTAAAAAAAAAAACAAAACAAAAAAAAAAAAAAAACGGAAATGGGTGACAGAAATTATTACATTTGGCATGAACACAGTATGACATTGACAATTTATCAAATTAAATTGAAAAGAAACTCATTAGAACATTAAGCACATAAGGTTAGCTGGTGCATCATATCCGTCAGCAACAGCATCCCTTGAAATCAAATGTTTATATTGTCTCTGCATTTTATCACAGTTATTGTCCATGTTCCTTTTTTTTAATAGCAGAGAGGAATAAAACCATCATACCAGAGACTTCATATCCTGCTGAAGCCTGAGGCTCTCCCACCAGGTCGCAATTTACTCTCGCTCAAGTCATCCTTTAATAAGCATTAAAACAAGCAGAATAACCCACAACTTAAAAAAACATTATTAAACAATAACCTTACAGTAGAACAGCGGCTTTGCTCATCATTTGTTAATCAGGATTTGTCAATAAAGCGGGTTGAATGCCAAATGCCTCGCACTTGGAGATATAGTACACTACTTAGAGTGCAAGAGTCATGATCCCAAACACTACGTAGTGCACCTATATAGGGAGTACAGAGGGGTTTGAGATACAATCAATGGTGGCTCGTGCCAGCAGCAGGCGAAGCTAACAAATACACGATTCGCAAACCAAAATAGTTTCGTCATATCAGTCATTTTGATACGACACAAAACATTTTAGGAAAGTCTCATTTTATCTGTTATTAATTACAGAACAATGCGTAGTAATTGATAATAAAAAAAAACCAATAACCCCCCCCTGATAAGCTATCTAAGGAAATAAGCCACCTTACATTTCCCTCGGCGCGCTCATGTTTATGGTCCGGAGTGAACCATGAGTCAATCACATACTTGGTTCCGGCATTTTATTTGGGTAAATTAAAACGGGTCATGTAGGAAGAACAGGCAGCAAACAAAGTTTAAACAATATAAGGTCATATGAAGGTCAGAGAAACGGGTCATGATGGCCTGTAGGGAGGGAGGCCGCTTTACAAGTTAAAAAATTGACACGGTGTGTATATAAGTAAAGAGCTGAGACCAGTATCCTGCTCTTATTGGACCGTTGGGTTCCACGCGCGCGTCGGTTCTAGCATTTGATTGGGCACGGCTTCCCAATCCGCTGTGGCTATTGGTGGATGTGCTTGTCAATTTCCTCGGCAGCCCCGCCTCTAGTGACGCAGGTTTGTGTGTGTGTTTGTGTGTATGTGTGCGGAATGGTGCATCGAGAATGTCCTTCTCCGGTAGTCCTTTAGAGTGAGTATGGCCCTGGTTTATCTTTATTGTTTTCTTTTGGAACATGTTCCAGGTATTTTTCCGGTGCAGGATAGTGTTACTATTTATACCTGGCCCCAATAAATTCCGAAAACATTAGTGTTAACTTTGGGGGCTGCGAGTTGCTAGGAGTGCTAACTAGCGCCCGCGCGTAGGGTTTGACAGGACGAGTGTGATGTCAGTCTGTTTGTCTGCACCGAGGGCCACAAATGTCTGCTTCAAACTAACCAAAAGTCTGAACGAGTCAGCTGGAGCACCTGGGACAGCACTGATAACGCTCCTGTGGGCTGAGATGTATAATGTAATGTGTCTGTTTTTCTCTCCTGACCAGCAGCAGGTCGATGTTCTCTGAAGAGGACACTGGGGATGGTTAACTTAAAGGGTGACTGAAGGCATTTCTAAAATGTTAAAATAAATAGAAATCTCCAGCTGTGTGAGTGATGACCAGGTTCTTGTGCAGATCAGACATCTCTGGAAAAGTATAGATTTATTTTTAGCTGTCATTCATCTTCATGCTTATCTTCTGTCCCTGTTAATTAAGTACACGAGGTGGGAATACACCCTGAATTTGGACATCTGTCCATGGTGGGTTACTGTGCACACTAAGGGGCAATTCAGTCTATCCAGTTGGTCTACTGGCATGTTTTGTGGAGGTGGAAGAAAACCAGCGATTCACGAGGAAGCCGAGAGAGAGAGAGCATCCCTGGAAACTCCACACAGACCGTAACCTTGAGAAGGTGTGAGACAGCAGTGGAAAAGATGCCAAACCTGGAAAAATACGTCTGTTCTTTTGTTAAAAGCAATATCGACTCAAAACACTTTATGGCCTGAATCTTCCTCTGACTTTTCTTTCTTTCTTTCTTTTAAATTTTGACTGCTGCATGTTCACTGAAGCGTGTCATTTTTACGGTTTTTCTTTCTTTTTTTTTCCTTTTCTTTTTTTTTTTTAATAATGCGATTTATTAGAATGCTGAATATGGTAGACATTTTTTAAAATCTGCACGTTTCTTTATGAACTATTATCCTCCTGAAACCCCACTGTACTTTTATGAGGACCCACCCCCTTACTCCACTGTGTGTATTTCCTTGTAAGATCTTCATATGAGGACCATTGGGTGTTACTCTTTTGCCTCTTGTCTCTTCTTCCTGTTTGGAGACAATTACCAATAGTTATCGTTATATATAAAATTCTTTTCACGTTTGAAACGGAAATGACGTACGACCACAGCACACATTATACGTGTGTATGACCGGAAACAGCGTCACTAGCGCTTACATTTTAACTAATCGCTTCATTTGTGGATGCCGTTTTTATATCGTCTTTAGGAATCGTTATTATTTGTGTGAGAGTAATTTTACTGATATTGCAAAGAAGTAAACACTTATTTAGTAAGTAATTATTTGAGAAAACTTTGGTCTAAATATATCAAATTCTTTTCGCGTTTGAAATGGAAATGACGTACAACCACTATTTGTTGAAAAATAAAATTGGTAATTAACAAACTTACCGTATATTATAACTACTGCATTTTATTTTTTTCCCTTGCACTCAGGGAGCGAAGCCACTGGGGAATCAATAGTCACTTACTAAAAAAACAGAAATGGTCAGGAGAAATGTCCAGGCACACGACTTTAGAGACTGGGTCTCAGGAGGTTATATACAAGAAAGCAAAGACATGAAGTATTCACAGTTCTCTACATAAATCTAGCAACTATTTCTCAATTCAGGTGATACTGCAATGATGCTGAATACTGAGACCTGATTGGTCAGAAAATGTTGATTAATTTCCAATAATCGCACTACTGTGCTGCCGGCTTCAAGGCAAATCTCATGTTTGTATTAATCAGCTTACTGTTATACATTATGCTGTTCTATTAAATTAATCCCTAGTGCTTCATGTCAGGCCATGACACACCATCCCTTTGTGGAACACTTTCATATAAACAACACACCCTGAAGTGTTTCATTTATTATTTATTACACACTAAATATATCCCGGATCAATGACTGAATCAAGAATGAGTGGACTCTTGGAAGAAACATAAGATCCTGAAGGGAAAAAAGGGGGGATAGAAATGACGAGTCCCAATTGCCTGCCTTGAATCCATTTTTCTAGATTGTATTTAAAAGCTAGTCTGCAAAGGTTGGGATTTTTTTGTGTTTTTTTTTTTTTTAATAAAAACCTGTTAAGGAGTACTATCCAAGAACCCTGGTGAAAGTCTTGCTGAACAAGTTCCTCCGTGTGGTGGAATGCATGTAATTTCGCGTTACTGCAGTAACGTTTGGTTTATTTAACCAGAGCCACTCTGCTCTGATTTCTTTTCTCCCAGGCAGCTAAGATGAAAAGCCATGGACCTGAGAAGCAGAAAAGCTGATCCTCGATCAGCTGCACCCCTGGGGTATTAGGAAAAGGAGAGATCTAGCGTCTACGCTGAGCTAAGGCTGAGTCATTCACTGACCCAGGATCAAGGAGCCAAGCTCTGGATGTGAAGGCTCACTGGAAGGGGCGGGGCTAAGATGTCAATCAGGCAAACGGAGGGCGTGTCCATCATGCAGGCCTTAGCCATGACTGTGGCTGAGATACCTGTGTTCCTGTACTCCACCTTTGGGCAGGTACATGTATATACATGCACACACACAGGCAGCGTAGACAGTAGAAAGTCACCCTCGATTGAATGTTTTGTAATGAGGAGTGTAATGGTTTTTATATAATACATGAATATAACATACACCTTCCCATGCATGCACACTTAAAAACACACCTTTACTGGTATTCTCCTCTGATTGCAACATTCACACACACACACACGCTTACTCAAACTGGCATAGATAAATGGCAAGTTCTGCTCTTGCCTTTTTCACCAGTACTATCTTATCATAGCTCGCGCACACACAAACAGCTTTATATCTGACAATGTCTTGCTTATCTGGACTGTTTTTCTTATCTAGCAAACACAGACAAACACAAACACACGCACGCAAATAGCTATAACACACCCAGGAGAGGACACCACAACATCATTTATTTGTTATGATCCTACAAATCTTATCTTTGTTGTAAAAATTACACATGAGCTCCAGCACTGCTGGCATCTTTCTGCGAAGTTTTTCCGAGTCTTTTACTTTGGGTCCGGTAACGTTATGTTTGGACGAATATAAATAGTAGTTTAAATTTCTCTCTTTACAACCTTTTTGTTATGTACAATCGACCTCATGCCCTACTGTCCCCGTTTTCTCCCCTCTCTCACTCTCTGAGGCTGATAAACAGTATACCGTAGATGGACCAGTGATTCTAACGTCCGTGTTTCTAATGCCCCTATCTGCCATCCCCTCCCTCCTCCCCACTCCCCTCCAGTCAATTTTCTCTCAGCTGCGGCTGACCCCGAGCCTGAAGAAGGTGCTGTTTGCGACGGCGCTAGGCTCTGTGGCCTTGGCGCTCACGGCGCACCACCTGAAGAGACGCAGTAGGAAGAGGAAGCAGGTAGCGGAGAAATCGGCGCCGAAGACAGCAGGGGTCCCGGAGCAGCTGCTACGCTCTGCAAGACCTGCATCACTAAAGAGAGGTCAGAACCAGCCTCGAGAAAAGGATAAGGCATGCAGTGTACACGTACACCGTGTTGGTGATTCAAGTTACATGGTAGTTGTTGTTTGGACTACTTGACATTACATTCCTGTCATTTGGCAGACGCCCTTATCCAGGGTGACTTACATTTTTTATCTCACTTATACAAGTGAGCAGTTGAGGTTAAGGGCCTTGCTGAAGGGCCCAACAGCTGTAGCTTGGCAGTGCTCGGATTTGAACTCCCGACCTTTCGATCAGTAGTCCAACGTCTCAATCCCCTGACCTACATTTTAAATGCTGAATATTATTTTGTGCAGAGTGTGGGGTTTGGGACACAGCCGTGAATTTTACATTTTCTTATATTAAATTTATTCACTTGCGCACTGATCAAGTAAAATGCTCCAGTGTGTGTGGTTGTTTTTTGTTTTTTAAAGCTTCATTGGCAAAAAAGTGGCTAATGTACTGTAATAATGTATAGCGAGCTAGTTATGTGCATTAATATAGAGTACAGGAAATGAATGTATATATGATCAGGTAGTACATCTTTGCCCAGTGTTTCAGCTGTAAGACCTGGTGTTGTGTTCATCACTTGTAAAAGCTTAAAAGCTGGACTTTTTTTTAGCATCTTTGGTTTCTCTAGATATGTTTAATGCGGGTGTACTTGTAGCAGAGTTATATACCTGCTTGTTCCTGATTCTCGACAGATGGTTTGTCACCCGTGCACTTAATTAATCCGCCTATTCTAAGCCGTTCTGCCATAAGCCAGATCACAAGCCTGAAGCCTGACACAACACCATGAAGCACATCAAGTCTGAACATAGCTAGATATCAAATAAAAGCTCTTTTTTTTGTGTTTTGTTTTGTTTCGCTAAAGTCAATAAGTGGCTGTTGAACCTACTTGGTAACAGTGCATAAAATTTGATAGATTAGAAACGGCCCACTGGTTTCCTCGCCCCTCGTAGTATTTGTTATCGAGCACGCTGATCCGACGCCTGAGCTAGACTCTCGTAATTGCCAACGCCCACAAAACTGTCTGTATCGTTGCATGAACTTTCTGCCCCTATCATACCATTCTGAATATCAGTACAGACGTTTCAAAAGTAAACAGACACCTTTTTATTTGGAAAATTTTTTTCTAGGAACTTCCTTCTAGCTGCTCTGCCATAGTAGCCAAGTTAATGGAGATCCCTCACAGGAGTACTCCGACTCATTTGGAGTCGCTCTGCAACATTAGCGGTCTTGCAACAGGGATTTTTCTTTTTCTTTCAACAATCCACTTGAGAGTACAAAGACACCTGTCAGAGCGCCCAGGTCGACCTGAGCGAGATGCTGTTGATTCCTGTCCTTTGCTTTTGAATTGTACAACCACTCTGTTGACTTTGGCAAGAGGAATCGCATTGGTTTTGTGCAATCATACGCTGGCTAAGTGTCACCACCCTCAGACTGACCCACAATACGCCCTCTTGGAAAATCACACAACTCTTTTGCTTCTGGTGTTCGCCACATGGCTGGTCGCTCTAAACAATTAATATGCTGTAATCTGAAATGAGAAATAATAACATATTAACTTTGAAGCACCAGGTGGTGTCCGCATAGATAAAACCGTGTAACGAGGGGCGTCTATTTACTTTTGAGATGTCTGTGTAGATGTGTTTGTTTGTATTATGAGATTGCTTGTCATATTTTTAATGTAGTAACGCTTGTCTGTGTGTTTGTAGGTCCGTTTCCAGGGCGACAGATGATGAGCCCGAGTACACGCAGCAACGACACCATGAGTGGAATCTCCTCACTTGCGGCAAGCAAACACTCGAGCTCCTCACACACATCCGTATGAGACCCACACACTCGCACACTCCAGTTTCTCATGCTTCTTCTGTGAGTTTATTCTCATGCTAAATTGCAGCACGGTAGCACTGTATTATATTATATCTGTATGTTCGTGTGAATGGTTTCAAGGCACGACTCCCTTCATCTCCCAACCAGTCAGCTGCTGCAGCCACGCCGTGGGAGGCGGAGCCTGTGGCAGAGGAGCCAGGGATGATGGAAGACGCAAACGCGGAGAACTTGTACCTCATGGGTAATTAAATTTATTGAGGTTTCTGGAAATAGGAAATATGAAGATAATTTTCGCTGCATTACTTGCTGTAGGTTTATTCAGTTTTTCTCCTATCTTTGCTGGATAAGATCTACTGAATCCAGTCCTTCCTCCTCCATCCAGTCCTTTATTTTTGCATTCTGCCTGCTAAAGAGCCAAACGCTGGCGAAAGTAAAAACTACCTTCTTGCTTTTTGATACAATAGGAGAAACGTTAGAGCCATTAAAGCCTGTGCTGTAGAGACGGGAGGTGTGGAAGCATGTGCACGTGATGCTGACTTGCATTGATTATTGATAAAACGCCTCTTAATGTCAGGAATGCCCACAGTTATTCGCTCACTAAGAATGTTAGCGCAGTTGGCTTACTGAGGAGCAAGCGCTTTGTGTAGGAGCACACAGAATGCCATGTTTCCAAATGAAGCAAAACCTCAAATGTGCTTGAAATGTGCTGAAAGCAGCTGACCAGGGACGACAGATCAACACTATAATAACTGTGACTGAGGAGGAGAAGCCCATACAGGCCTTGTACAGGTGCTCCCCGAGTTACGATGGCCCGACTTACAATTTTTTGAAGTTACGATGATGATTGTGATCTGCTAAAACTTGTAAAATATTTAGAAAATATTTAGAATTTGCTGGCAGGCATCGCTGGCAGGTCAGCGTAACAGCGTATGACGTGCGCGAACGTTCAGACGATGCCCAGAAGTGCGCGTACGATGCCTGGATCACTCCCCTCGCTCTCTCTCACAACTCACGGAGTTAACTTGTGTATCAGTGTACTGTACGGTGCATTACTGCAGGTTTTTTTGTGATTATTAACTGAACAGCTTCAGCGGTGGCTGTCTGTAGCCAGAGCTCAGGATTTGTGTAGCGGGGTGTTGCGGTTGGACGGACCTCTCGGTTTTGAAAGAAAAGTGATTTAAATGAAGTCTTCAGTGAGTGTGTGGGGTCTTCTACAAGAACAGACTCCTAGGTAGGCTAGGCTGAGATAGGCTAAGTGTAACGGTGTTGAATTTGCAGAGAAACACGGACGCTGTGTGTCTGGCCTCTATGCCACCCTTACTGGGCAGTACTTTATCTCTTCTGCGTTGCATTCTGTGAGGTGTATGTGAGAAGCTGGAACTGATATTCGCTTTATTGTGGTGGTGGTGGTGGGTCCTGTTTAAAAGAAATAAACCTCCTGCAGTGTCTCGCAGGTTAACTCATTCCACAACATAAAAAGAGCACATAAAGACCTCGTGGCGCTGTGGACCATTACACAAAACTCGACATAATAAATATTAAAACAACTGAACTTCAACTGATAACCAGATATTCTTTAAAACTAAAACAACACAACAGGACTACACAGTCACTCATTTTACCATATCAATACTTTACCATTCATGTTCATCACGAGGAGCATTAAACACTCCCCTCTTCCCCATTTAGGAAGCGTGGTCTGAGATTCACCCGATAACAACGGCATAAAGACGGCAGGCTTAAAGCGACAGTACCCACACTTCCGAATTGCACTTTTTTCTTAAACAGGACTGTGGTCCGAAAACAAATATTTTAACTAATCAAATAAAAGAACATCTGAGATGTTGGTGATGTTTCAAACTAACAGGAAAAACAATGAATTCTACACCTATAATTTCAACCTGGTTACATAAGCCGGGCTAAGCTCGGCTGAGATACCTACGCTAGGCTAAGTGGTTCAACACAGTTGTTCGAAATACAATATTTTCGACCTACGAAGATGTGTGGCCGAATGCATCTCCATTGTAACTTGCGGACTACCTGTAATTATGCTATTGATCACACCATCGTTTAATTTTTAACCGTACAAGTATACATTCATAAATCAATTAGAAAGCGGGGATAAGATTGATTGTAATTCTGATGGAGAACCTTGCTCTATTAGTGACTATTTAAAGCTGTCAGTCCAGCCCATGTGCCAGACATTGACTAATCATGTAACTTGAGGTTAAGTATTGTATCTCTCTGAGCCACTAGAGGACATCAGAGACTTTCAGGCTTCAGTGTTCAGCTTCTGTCATGTTGTCCATATTATATGTAGAATCTGGTATTAAACCCTTGCTCCCTGCAGGTATGGAGCTGTTTGAAGAAGCACTGCAGAAGTGGGAGCAAGCGCTGAACATCAGACACCAAACTGAGTCCAACTCCTCTGCTGCTAGCAGCCTCGCTCGCCAGGGGGCAGCACTCACGGTAAAATCCACTCGTCTCACCAGTTCCCGGGCATCATATGAACATGTACAGTGTGGAGTCAAGGTTTCAGCAGGAACATATTCGACTGACGGAATGAACAGTGTAACACTGTCAGAGACTTGAATTGCGCGTATCAGCTGGGTAACAAAGTAGCAGCAACAAAATTGCCTTAACAGATCATTTTGAAATAGTTGAACTAATATGTTACATTTTTGGGAAGCAGATAAGGAAATGCACCGGATTGTAACTTTTTCTACATAAGTCCAAAGCCTTGTGAACGCTGTAATTGTTCATATGCAGGGATAATGGATAGGAGGGAAAGTTCATACTGGGCACAGAAATCAAGATTTAAAAAATCATCTTGCAAAATGGCAAGATTAAATGATAACGGTGTGTATGTGTTTGTGGGGGGGTTGGGATCACAACAGCCAGAAGCTCGTAATCGAAAATTTGCCGAAAAGCTGGAGTCCCTTCTGCACCGGGCTTATCATTTGCAGGAAGACTTCGGCAGCACAATACCTGCAGATAGCCTGCTAGCTGACCTTGGTAAGTATATATACACACACACACACACACACACACACACACTGTTTAAAACTGTTCTCACACAGACATGTGAACTCATTTATACTCACGTATTCTTTAGGTGTTCCCTATATATTGTTTATTGTGTGTGTGTGTGTGTGTGTGGTGTGATGCAGAGAGTGAAGGCACATTAATTCTGCCCATTGTGGAAAGCTCCCATGGGCTCCGCGATGATGACGCTGCTACCATCACCTCAGACGATTCCTTTTTCTCTGCAGCTGAGGTTGGGATAAACACACATCTCTCTCTCTCTCTCTCTCTTGCGCACACACACACACACACACACACAAGCACACTTTCAGATCCAGCCCCCCTACACACCGTGGCTTTTCTAACAAGTGCAGGCTGGTTTTGTTCAGTGACTGAAATGTAATCAAACACAGGACTCGCTTTGTTTCAGTTTTGTTCATTCTGGAAGTCCAGTGTGAAGTGAAAAAAGCTTTTTTTTTGTTTTTTTGTTTTTTTTTTTGGTTCATTTGCAAGGATGACCGGTGGGTTTTCCATAAATAAATACAGTACTCTGTAGAAGCCAGAGACCATCGTTTTGTTTTAAATCAAATAGCCATTCGGTATTTATTGTTAATTATTTGCGTCCAAATAATTATGAGGGCGGCACAGTGGCTGAGTGGTTAGCACTGTCCCGGGTTTGGCACAGGGTGCGTTTCTGTGTGGAGTTTGCATGTTCTCCCCGTGTTCGCGTGGGTTTCCTCCGGGTACTCCGGTTTCCTCTCACTGTCCAAAGACA
>JAQLOM010151138.1:0-14001 GCA_030068315.1 Chrysichthys thysi
GGGATTTTATATGTGCACAGTTGCCTAACGGATGTATATACACTGGTGTAAATAAACACGTTTTTGAGCAACTCTGCATTTCCCTGGCATCTGTTGTAACAGATGATCGGACCCTAAACATGAAGGCGAGCGTCACCGAATGCGGCTCGGAAGGGCTCCAGCTGTCGCAAGTACTCTCGCACTTTCAGCAACAGTTGGAGACTCTGTAGCCGGCCTGGTTTGCAACGCATCCGCCTCACCGGTTGAACACACGAGCTACCACCTCCCACACCGCCAGGCCTGAAACACAACCCGGCAGCAGACGTGGCAATGCCCGAGCGATATGGAGGTGATCCAGATTCATGCGGTAACTTTGTTATGGCGTGTGAACTTTACTTCGCCGAGTTTCCAGAAATGACTGACTCACAACAAATCTCCCTGATGATCCAATGCCTCTCGGGTTCCGCTGTGAACTGGGCGGCTTCGGTATGGCTTTCCTTACGCAGTTCCGCCTGGTTTTTGACCACCCCGAGCAAGGGAAAACGAGCGGGCAACGGCTCATACAGCTCCGGCAAGAAGAGTCTACCGCTTCGGAATATGCCATCTCCTTCCGGGTCTTAGCAGCAGACAGCCGCTAGAACGAGGCAGCCCTGCGGGATATCTTTCTCAACAGATTACGGCCAGCCGTCAGACGGGAGATCATCTGCAGGGACACGGGTCAGACATTGGACGAACTCATTTCCCTCGCCATCACTCTGGATATTCACCGGAGGACTTTGGAATCAAGCAAACAAGACTGTTTTTTCAAGACTCCACACCATCTCCACCACATGGACCCAGCTATCAACACTCAGCAGGAGTTGCATCCTGCTGAACCAATGCAGATCGGGGTCCAGTCAGTTCCTCTGGACCACAACCGGAGGCAAACTACTGATGGAGAGAACCGGTCCCCTGAGACCGAGGGACAGTGTCAGCAACAGAATCATTCACGTAAAACCGTAAGACAACCTAAGGTCATTCTTTTTTAACACATGAGTTGACTAAGACCCAATGTTGTGTCAAGGTTGTGTTAACTGTGCGTAGTGAGCCTGTTCATGTTTTTGCCCTGATAGACTCGGGATCGACTGGTGTTGTAATCACCCAAGCTTTGGTGAATCAGTTAAAGATCACGGAGACACCACTTAAAAAACCAGTATTTGCGCAGTCTTTAGACGGACATTTGTTTGGTGGTAGTTGCTTGTCCAAAAAGATGGAGGACCTGCACCTCGCGGTCACACCTACACACCATGAAAAACTCCACTTCGTTATCCTAGATCACGCTCGCCCAGCTATAATACTCGGACTACCGTGGTTAATGAAACATAACCTGCAAATAGACTGGGGTAAGAAAAAAATCCGAGGCTGGTCTAAATACTGCAATCGTAACTGTCTCACTTCTGCTGTATCGGTGCACACCACATCTGTAGAGAGCCCGAACGCACACTTAAAAATGATCATCCCAGATGTATACAGTGACTTCGCTGACGTATTTTCTCCTACCCGTGCTGCACGCCTTCCCCCTCATAGGCCTTGGGACTGCGCTATTGAGCTGCTCCCCGGAGCCACGCCTCCCTGAGCGCGAGTCTACCCGTTGTCACGCAAGGAAACGGCTGTAATGGAGGAATACATTCAAGAAGCACTGCAACAAAGACTGATTAGCAAATTGACCTCTCCAGCTTTGGCCGGGTTCTTTTTTATTGAAAAGACGGGGGCGGTCTGAGGCCGTGCATTGACTACCGTGGGCTTAACGATGTGACTGTAAAGTATCCTCATCCTATTCCGCTGGTTCCCGCCACTATTGAGCTACTGCAGGGTGCTACTGTGTTTACTAAGCTCGATCTGAGATGTGCCTATAATTTAGTCTGCATAAAGTCAGGAGATGAATGGAAGACCATTTTTAGTACGACTACAGGCCACTACCAGTATAACGTCATGGCTTATGGGCTGGCAAACGCTCCGAGTTACTTTCAAGTATTTATGAATGACGTGTTTCGAGACATGCTCGGTAAATACGTACTGGTGTATCTAGACGATATTTTAATCTATTCGCGTGACTACACAGCTCATGTGGAGCAGGTGCGATCAGTGCTGGCCCATCTCCGAGAGCACCACTTGTACGCAAAAGCGGAAAAATGTGAATTCCACCAGTCTCATATTTCATACTTGGGCTATCACATAAGTGCCGGAGGGGTTGCCATGGAGAAGGACAAGGTCTCGGCAATCACTACTTGGCCTCTTCCCCAGACGGTAAGAGAGCTTCAGAGGTTTTTAGGGTTCGCTAATTTTTACCGTTGTTTTATTAAAGGGTTCAGCCAAGTAACCGCACCGCTCACGGATTTATTGAAAGGCGCACCAAAGCATGCCTTCGTCATGACTGACAAAGCACAGCAAGCGTTTGCTCACCTGAAAACGTTGTTCACCTCCGCTCCTATATTGGCTAATCCTGACCCAGAGAAGGAGTTTACAGTAGAGGTGGATGCATCGGAAGTAGGACTTGGGGCCATATTCTCCCAACGTCATGCACAAACCGGCCGTTTGCACCCGTGTGCCTTTTATTCCTGAAAACTCAACCCGGCCGAGAGAACTATGACATAGCAAATCACGAACTCCTTGCGGTAAAGGCCGCCCTAACAGAGTGGCGACATTGGCGACAACACATCACTGCTCCGCCTCCATTATCACTTCTTGTGATCCTCAAAGTAATGTACACTTAATAAATCCAGTTTATTTCTTTACATTCACTTTTATTATGTTTTATTATTGTTTTATACATTATTTGTTATTTATATAGTACATTTCTCTTATTTAAAAACACGTAACAAAAGAAATTGGTGTGTTTTATTGGGGGTTTGGAACAAATTATTAGTAATTCCATTCATTTTAATGGGGAAATTTGATTTGTCTCATGACATTATTGCCATATAACCTTGCACCAGGAACAAATTTATGTGGTATGTCAAGGTACCACTGTACTTCAAGAACTGTGAGATTTTTCACATATTTTAGTTTACATGATTGCAAATACAACTATTTAGCCCTTTACATAATTTCCAAAGTACATTTTCTGATGGTCCAAGGTCTGTGTCAAGATTTGTAAATAACCAGCAGTCTCTGTATTAGTGTTAACTAACATAACACAGTCTTGTTTAAAGGAGTCATTCTCCGAGAAACTGTTTAATACTTACTCTTTTTGAAATATGAAAGGTCACTCTGAGTTGCATATGCATGCTGCATGTGAAAATGTTCTTCTACCCCCATTGCCTGCATTAGCCATAGAAAGAACATAGACAGAAAAATGAGCAAATCAGCAAAAGCCCTTTGAACTTATGTCACTTTAAAAATTAGTAGTGATGGTCTCCCCCACCCTGGCTTGCAACCGCCAATGGGATGACAGTTTTGATTTTGCATCCAGGAGAGAGCAGAGCACGTCTTGAAAGGTAGAAACTAACTATTGAGAGTAGAGGAACTAACAGCAAGTTACACCAGAACATGGTGGAACATGTTCGTGTCTGTGTTATTTGAGGCAATAACACATGAATGTTGCATGCCTTGCCCAAGGAAGAAGAACTGAGGAAGAAATGGTTGGAATTCATCTTTGGAACACCACCCACGAAGTATTATGCTTCGTTAGTTCTGTGTTCTAATCATTTCGACCACAGTGAGTTTTACATCTTCAGTGCCTACAGTAGTGGCTGAACTGCATTTAGCAGGGCACTAACCCTGTGTTTTAAAGTAAAATATCTACCAGGAAGATTGCAAAGACTGTTGATAGTGTAAAGAAACAAGTCTTTATTTTAAAATGTTTCCAACAGTTTATTACAGATTAAAGCATGATGACGTTCACCACAAATGTTCACCTCTTTTAGGAGAAAATTTAAATTGACGTGCAAATAGTACCATTCTGAAACGTTCATTGACGAGTGATCAGGAAGCGGTTCTTGTGCTAGCTCTCCTTCCTCCTCAGATTCAGGATCAAAACCATAAGGCTGTATTTCCGAAGACCTAACAGTTTTCTGATATTTAGCAAGCAGTGGCAGGTTGTCAGGTCGGCAGACGACCGACCTGCAGCGCACCGCTCCACTTCCCCGGAGTACTTGCCGGGATTTCCTCACTACGCACTCACCCACTCCTCACGCTCACTCACCTTAACCACACACACCTGTTTACTATTCACTCTTGTCTTTAAATATGCCAGTCGCCCCTAGTTCCGCATCTGGCCACCCTCGTGTGTGTATTAAGTCGTTTACCTTCAGGATTGTCATTCACGTTTCTTTATCTAGACACCCGGCTTGTAGTACCTCCTACATCCAGCATCGCTGGCTCCCATTGGCACTGCAAGCCGGTGTTCTTCTCTGATCACCACAGCCTGCAAGCAGCTCATGACGCCTCCATTCTTCTACCTGCTTCCTGTGTTGTTCCCTGCTGCCTAGCCGGCGAGTGCCTGTGTCGACTCAGAGAACTCTACCTCGGGTTTCCTTTGCGATCCTCTAATTTCATTAAAGTATTGTTGCACTTGAAACAACGCCTGCGCGTATCATTATGACAGATGACCACACCCATGGAAGCAGGCAACTCAGCGACAGCTGACACCAGCCAACTCCAGCTCTCTGACTTCCTCCTACAGCAACAACAACAGCTGGAGACCCTCAGTTCCACCGTCACCGGGTTAGTAAGGGCGTCTCGTGCAGCTGCTGCACCCATGCCACCCACAGCTAGCGCTCGGCATACTACTGCTCCTGAGCAATATGATGGAGATCCTCATGCCTGTATTAAATTCTTGCTGGCTTGCGATCTTTATTACGGGGAGAATCCCAACATGACTGACCAGCAACGAATTACGTTCTTAATTCAGAGACTTACAGGTCATGCCATGGACTGGGCCGCTGCTACCTGGTGTGCCGGCGCTCTCCCCTCCACTGGCAACGAGGTATTCACAAGACAGTTCCGTTGGGTGTTCAAACATACTGAGCATGGACTGACCGCTGGGCAGCGTCTTCTCAACCTGCACCAGGGCAACGCATCTGCTGCTGAACATGCCATCACGTTCCGGGTGCTCGCTGTGGGCAGTGTCTGGGACACGCAGGCACAATGTGACATATTTGTCAACGGCCTATGCCCGGGCCTCCGGCGGGAGGTCGCCACTCAGGACTTCAACCAGTCATTGGATGTAATCATCAACCTCGCCATAACCCTGGACACTAACCGTTTCGATCATAATTTCCGCCCCTTCTCCCAGAATCCGCAGCGGTTGATTCTACGCCACCCTGCCAGTTCTTCAGAGGTGATGCAGTCAAGGGAATTGGATTGGGTGCCTGAGCCTATGCAGCTTGGCTCTCAAAAGTTTCATGGACCCCGCCGTCGACAGCCCAGCCGCAGTGAACAAGGACTCGAAAGCGAGCCGGGACATGCTTCTTCTCGACACAAGGACGCTCCCGTATTACCCTCTTCACGTACACCATTCATGTCAAAATTGTGAACATGCAGCCAGTATTGTATTGATGTTTTTTTATATGTGTCTAATCAAAGTCATTCTGTCTCTGTGTTAATAGATTCGGGGACGACTGGCAACCTAATCACCAGGGCTCTCATCTCATTGTTCAGTATCCCTATTACCAGGTTAACCAACCCGAACCCTGCGCAAGGCCTAGATTGCCATTATGTGGGAAACCGTCCCATTCGTTATAAGACTAATCTGCTTTTGATTGATGTCCCACCAAACCACACAGAACAGATTGAATTAATGGTTATCAAGCACTCGCATCCGGCTCTCATGTTGGGATTACCCTGGCTTCGTCTGCATTGCCCCGCTCTCGATTGGTACATTCCTCGGGTCGTGGCGTGAACCCTAAGTGTGCTGCTCATTTATTAACCCCACTGCTTACCGCTCTCTCTATGTCCGTGGAAAGCCGGAGGCTAATAAGCCCGCGACAGTGCCCGCGGAGTACGAGCAGTATGCACGTGTTTTTTCCTCTGAACAAGTCGCTCTACCGACCTACTGCCGGGCACGCAGCCACCTCGCTCACGGATCTACCCTCTGTCCTGGGAGGAAACCCAGGCCATGGAGGATTACATGCGCGAGGTGCTCTCTCAAGGCCTGATCAGTAGGTCCACCTCACCGACCTTGGCCAGTTTTTTCTTTATTTCTAAAAAGGGGGGTGGTCTGCATCTGTGTATTAATTATGGGGGTATCAATGCTGTAACGGTGAAATACACCCATCCGCTCGCATTAGTACCATTAGCCGTGGAACAGCTCCGGGGGTCCACGGTGTTCACAAAATTGGATTTAAGAAGCGCTTATAATTTGATCTGTATTCGAGCGGGCAACATGTGGAAGACGGCTTTCAGCACAGCATCCGGGCACTATGAATATAACAACATGCCGTATGGACTAGTTAATGCTCCAAGCTGCTTCCAGGCACTGACGAATGACGTGCTTCGGGACATGTTGGGGAGGTTCATAATCGTCTATTAAGACGACATACTGATCTACTCAACCTCACCCAACATGTCCAGCACGTTCGCCAGGTGCTCGCACGCTTATTACAGCACAGACTCTATGTGAAGGCCGAGAAGTGCACTTTCCATCAAAGGGAAGTGTCATTCCTCGGCTATCGCATAGGTCCCCAAGGTATAGCGATGGAAACTGATAAGGTGTCTGCCATAACAAGATGGCCAATGTTGCGCACGGTTAATGAGCTCCAGCGATTTTTAGGCTTCGCAAATTTTTACCAACGCTTCATTAAAGGTTTTAGCTCCGTCACCATGCCACTAAGCGACCTAATGAAAGGAGCCCCTGAGTGCATTGTAGTGACGCCCGCAGCCGAACAGGCATTTGCGCAGTTGAAGCAATTGTTCTCCTCTGCCCCGGTGCTTAAGACTCCAGATCCCAATTGGCCTTTCTGGGTTGAGGTCAATGCCTCTGAGGTGGTAATAGGTGCTGTCCTCTCCCAGAAATATGGAGTCAAGGACCTATTGCACCCGTGCGCTTACTTTTCCAAAAAGTTGAATGCTGCCGAAAAAACTGAGATCGCCAACCACGAGCTGTGGGGGGTTAAAGCAGCGCTCTCAGAGTGGCTCGAGGGAGCCAAGTACCCTTTAATAGTATTAACCAACCATCACAATTTAGAACACTTGTGTGCAGCTAAACGCCTGAACTCACGCCAGGAGTGCTGGGCTCTATTTTTTTCGCGGTTTTATTTCACAATCACGTACCGTCCGGGCTCAAAGAATACATGTGCCGATGCCTTATCGCGAACATACGCTCCTGAACCGCTGCCCGCACATCCCACATCCGGTTGCCATCCGGTCTCGTGGTTTCCCCTGTGGCATGGAACCTCGACGCTGAAATTGAATAGGCAACACGGGGAACCCAGGCACCCACTGAGTGTCCCCCAGGTCGCACTTATGTGCCGGCAGAATTTCAGACTCATTTGATTGAGTGGGCTCATGCTAATCCGGCAGTAGGGCACCCGGTATCGCTTGTACCCTTGCTCGTTTACAGGCACGTTATTGGTGGCCCCAACTCGTGGAAGCTGTGCGTCAAGCCATACTGTCCTTCGCCATCTGTGCTGCTTCTAAAGTTCCAAGTCACCTGCCCGTGGGGAAACTGGTACCACTACCGGTGCCAAATCGACCCTGGATTTTGTAACCGATTTGCCCACATTGCGCTGTTTCACTACTATTTTGGTAGTAGTGGGCCGATTTTCTAAAGGGTGCCGGCTCGTTCCATTTCTGTCTGCACCATCTGCTCTAAAGGTCACGGAGGCTCTGTTCTAGCACATATTTCACCACTACAGTACCCTGGAGGATATTGTGTCTGATCGGGGTCCCCAGTTCACCTCCCATGTGTGGAGGGCTTTCTTTAAAAAGCTGGGGACTTCTGCCAGCCTGACCTCGGAGTACCACCTGCAGTCTAATGGTCAGGCTGAAGACTCTATCCAAGAGCTCAGCCGATACCTCCGGGCGTACTGCAGTGGTCGACAACACGACTGGGCAGACTACCTTCCATGGGCCGAATATGCTCAGAACTCCCTCCAGCACACCAAAACGCGACTGACGCCGTTTCAAGTAATGTTGGGATTCTAGCCACCCTTTTGTCCCTGGGATCCCATCCCTTCCAGCGTGCAGGCAGTCAATCAATGGTTGGGGGGTTGTCAATGGCCGAGCCCCTGGAGGGGGGGGGGGTAATATCAGGTTGGCAGATGACTGACCTGCAGCGCACTGCTCTACCTCCCCAGAGTACTAGCTGGGATTTCCTCACTATGCACTCACCCACTTCTCACGCTCACTCACCTTAACCACACACACCTGTTTACTATTCACTCTAGTCTTTAAATATGCCAGTTGCCCCTAATTCCACGTCTGGCCACCCTCTTGTGTGCATTAAGTCGTTTGCCTTCAGTATTGTCATTCACGTTTCTTTATCCCAGACACCCGGCTTGCAGTACGTTCTACGTCCAGCCTCACTACCTCCTGTTAGCACTGCAAGCCAGCGTTCTTCTCTGATCACCACAGCCTACAAGCAGCTCATGACGCCTCCACACTTCCACCTGCTTCCCGTGTTGTTCCCTGCTGCCTAGCCGGTGAGTGCCTGTGTCGACTCAGAGAATTCTACCTCGGGTTTCCTTTGCGATCCTCTAATTTCATTAAAGTATTGTTGCACTTGAAACAATGCCTACATGCATCATTATGACACGGGTAACTATATTTAAAAACAACTGATTAATTACATTTAAGTGACCAATTAAACAGGCTCAAAATACCTACTATATAAGAAATTAGTAATATATACTTTAATCTCTGACCAGGGTAACTTTTTTTTATTTTGAGAGGTCAGGCAAAATATTTCACATGGGGGATATTTAATAAACACAGCTGTAGGTAGCAGTCAGCATGTGATTTTCTCTGAATATTCTCATAGACCTATAAATGAGGTATTTAGAGCAGCACTGTAGATCTGTTAATACTCTGAGAGAGACATATAGGTTATCTCCTTCATAGCATTGCTTTTGTGAGTTTTTGCTTTCTGCTGTGAGTGGACTGAGGCAGTTGTTGGCAGATTAGTCCAGTAATATCACAGGTGAGCATGCTGGATCAGATGGACAAGATAGACTTTTCTTCTTCTGATTGTCAAACTTGGTGTAAATAAAAGCACACAAACAACTTAAAATTCTTTATTATGTGTTCATGCTTTCACATTTACATTTTACTGGAAACAGGATATTGAGCAGAATACACCAGTGTGAAATGGCTGAAGTCTTATCTGTAATCCAGCATTCACTTGCTGAGCCCCTACTGGGCTCCTTCTGTTCTCCTATAACGGGAAATCTGAATATCAGGCATACGGCAGGGACAGTGTGGTCCCTGAAATCAACCTCACTGTGTTTTTTCAGTAACTTATGAGTATGAATGAATGTAGAAATGAATGAATGAAGGCAGCTCCCTATCCTGGTCTCTTCTGTTCTCACAAAGACCCTGCAATACACCAGCACCACCTGGCTGTGAAGTTTCATGTTGCAGTTTTAGACCTGCTTTCTCTTCTTATTCACAAAAACAATTAGTAAGTAGTGATACTAGTGACTGGCACATGTGAAACACCCCACAGCACAGCATTGCATGACACAGTGAAATTCCTTCTCTACATTTGACCCATTCACCAAGTGAAGCAGGGGGTAGCCGAACAGCGCAGCGCCCGAGGAGCAGTGCTTGGGGACGGTACTTTGCTCAGGGTATCTCAGTGTACCTTATTGGTCCAGGGCCTTGAACACACAAACTTCTGACTGAAGGGCCAATGCCATGACCACTAGGCTAAGACTGCCCATGGTAGTGAAGATTCAGAGGGTACAGGGATATAAAGGCAGAGCAATAGGTGGACATACAGATAAAATAAATCAGTGAACATGCCGATAATAGAAGATGGAGCCTCAATATATCTGTGAACATCAGGTCACTAAGCACACACACACACACACACACACACACACACACACACACACACACACACACACTGGTTTAACTATCCTTCTGAGGACCTTTCATTGACATAATGATTAATGCAGTTAATTAATGCTATGCCTATTAACCTACACTTAACCCGAGTGATGAAAAACAAACCTTTTCGCTCATTTATTTCTGCTTATTCTTGTTTAAAAACTATCTGACCATCCAAAAATATTCAGATCTTATTATTCCTGTGAAGACTTTGGTCTGCATACAAACGCACACACATTTTGTAAACCCCCCCTCACACACACACACAGAGTGGAATTTAGGCATGGGCTTCCATGAGGTTTAAAAATAAAAATAAAAAAAAAGGTGTTTACATTACCGTTTGTGCTTACCTCGGGTCTACAATAACATTAATATATTTTGTAATTAATTTAGTATTTTTAGAACTGATCAATTAAAAGAATCATTTAATGTTGTTTTGTTCCCATCTAGTGTTCCATCAGATTTTACTGTCATTTTATATCAAGTTTTGAGTTAATAGACAGTTCAAAGTGCCACCTTTTAGTACAGTCCACCCAAGGCCAGATGCCTCCAACCACATCACCCATTTACAATGCTGACATGAGATCAGTTCAGCACTAACGATATCGTCTGTAGTGATCCTGCAGGGTTAGTAAAACTATGTAAAACCTGTAAAACCTTCCACTTGAGAAAAAGTGCTACTGTAAATCACCTGATCACTGATGTACACATGATTGTGTTGATGCAGAAACACTTTATATAGTATTATCTATATTTACACTCCTGCATAAATCACAGAGATACATTTGCAAAACCTTACAGGAAGGGTTTCCTGGCTATAGCATCATAATTAAAAAAAAAAAAAAGCAAAAAAACAAAACAAAACAAAAAAAAAAGGCTTAAGAATGACCATGTAGATACCATGAAACAAAGTAGTATAAAGGGGGTAGGGGTCAGCTTCAGCTGCCAATAAAGAACATTTTGCTTTTTCAGGTCATGTATACAAGTTCAATTATTAAAAAAAACCACAACAAAACTTATTTTAAAAACCAGAGAGAGGAAAAAAACTTAACATGAACAAAGGGAATTTTATCCAGGGGCCAGATGTGGCTATACTTCTGTGGTTATACACTTCTCACGTCTCTGAGCGTGTTTAATGTGTTATAACTTAATGAGTGATGTGTTTATAAACATGTTCTCTATTCCTAACATGGACCTGCAGAAACACCAGAGTCTTCACAGATACCCATGTTCATCACAAACTGAAAATAAAAGAAAAAACGTGAATTAATAAGCACAATCTGGACTGAAGTACTTCATGATCAACAGCATGTAATTGTCTCTGCTCCAAGAGAAACATTATCATCACCTGTTTATAATTAATCATTCGACATTTCTTCATTCCTAGTAACATGTGTGTTCCACAAGTTCTAACAGGAAAATGAGCAGGTATTTTCCATCACATCACTGCTCTTATCCAATCACAGGCTTTGAGGATTTTTTAAATAATGCACACTGCTGTGCCATTTAGCTCTTGTTAATTAGATCTTTAAATTCATGTGAAGGCAGAAGACATCCTGTGTGACATTGGCACCACATGTGTTTCTGATCTTTACCAACCAAGTCTGAATCATTTTTACAGGTGGAAATTGTTTCTTCTGCTTTAGCTTTAAAGATATAAAACTTTGTTTCCCTAGTGATGTTTCCAGTTTTACCCAAACTAGTCTAAAATTTATCTGGGATAAATGTTAATTCTTAACATTTATTTACAGTGATTACAAAATCAGTGTGAAGTTTGATTACTGCAAATGTTTAACAACCATCATTTATAACAGTCTTTTTGTGACCGTAATTAACAGATTGTTAATGAAAGTAGTTAGACAACTACAATCATACCCTACCATAAATCCACAATGCACGATGTTTGTTATTTACATGCTGTAGTGCACCACTTTGACACCCAAGTGTGTTTTTCATCTTCACTCTCACGTTGACAGATAGTCAAATGCTTTCTTGTGAAAATATGAGAAAACTTCGCCATTTGTTTACACGTGACATGTCACAATGATGGGCAGTAGGCATAGTAAGAGTGAAACACCTTTTCAATGAAACTAGACAGTAAACAGCTCTACACAGTTCAGAACCCGGGAACGCAACAAACACTTGTCGGAGAAGCTTCAGGAGGCAGCTTTGATGTCAAATGACACGTGTCGTCCTTCTAGCGGCTGCATGAAGGGTGTGGTGATACCGCTACGCAGGATGACCACAAAAGCTAAAGGCAGCCAGCGAGGTGTGTCCGGGATAAGACTGTGGGCTGAGATTCTGCACAGACAGGTGAACATGTAAAGACAAGACACTACTACACGTAAGGAAAGAGTGGCCAGACGCGATACTGGGGGCGACTGGCGTATTTGAACCTAAGGTGAATGATTAACCCGTGTGGATGGTTAGAGTGTGAGTGACAGAGATAGGTGAGTGTGCATGTGGAAAACCCGGCTAGTACTCTGGCAAGGTGGAGCGGCGCTCTGCAGGTCGGTTATCTGCCAACCTGACACACGTGCTCATGACAGCTTTGTTCTGAATTACAGTCTGATGCAGAATGCAGTGTAGCTCGCAAATGACAGCAGCACAAACGTAGCCCTCACTAACCAGCCTGGTTTGGATGAAATCAGAAACAAATGGGTGCCAACTTCACACTGATTATATAATTGATGTAAACAAATATTAATATCTCTAGAACTGAAGCAGCACAGGGGAAATTTTTTTGCAGCACAATCCAGTGCAAACAGAACAGCATAAATAGCCATTCAGACTGGTTTAGTTAAAATTAGAAACACAAAGTGCCAACTTCACACAGGGTGACTGAATCCCTGTTCTCTGCTTTCACATGAATGTTAAATCACCACACTTTACTGAACAAAAAAAAAAAACGCATTAAAGACAATTGTTAGAAAAACTCTGATTAAACAGAATACAGTGACATTTTCTAAAACTGTTTTAATTTCCTAAACTGGTAATCTGATATTTATTGGAACTAAAGAAAAATGAACAAACTAGTGATGAAGAGGTGAATTGATTAAGTCTTTTATTTTCTCAATATTTATCTAAAAGATCATTACTCACAATAGTTTCTGTAGACTATAATGTTTATCATCCTTAAGAGCAGAGAGCATCTTCTTTCCTGAGTCTCCTAGTTTATTCTCAGACAGATCCAGGTCTCTCAGGTGTGAGGGGTTTGATCTCAGAGCTGAAGTCAGAGCAGCACAACCTTCATCTGAAACACCACAATTACACAACCTGTAGAGAGACACAATGACATACGCCATCACCAGATTTTTTTTTAGCTTGATGTAAGACTTACTTTAAAGATGTGTTTATAAATTGCTTAATGATTCAGAACAACATGAAGATTTAATATCACCTGTTTGTTCTAATTAATAATGTCATTAATAATACTATACTGAGTGTTATATTTAGTTTCTCTCATCTGCTGTGTGTGATATTAATCTAACTCTCAGCACCTGAAAATGAACAGAGAACAGCAGACTGACTGTGAACTTCAATCAGAGAGAAAGAGAGAGACTCAGATGGTTGTCTACTAGACTTGCAGTTAAGGTTTGGTCACTAAAACTCAATTTCAAATTAGAACCGAATGCAAAATGCTAAGTATCAGATACCGGTGATGAATTTATTTCAGTTTTGGTTGTTTTCAGACAAAGACTCCATATCTGTAAGCATCCAAAATGTGATCATGGGAGAATCTGTCAGGTGGATCACACTGGAAATCACCAAGGCTGATTGCCACACCTCCAAACGGGGATACAAAATAAAGTCATTTTAGAACATCTTTAAATTTAATACAGTGAACCCCCGCCTATCGTGGGGGTCACATTCTGCCGGCCCCCCGCGAAAGGTGAAACCGCAATACTGCGAAGTCACATTAATTTTATTATTTATATATATTTTAAGGCTTTATAAACCCTTCCCACTCTCTTATTAACCTTTCCCACATTC
>JAQLOM010151218.1:0-13975 GCA_030068315.1 Chrysichthys thysi
TCACCCGATGTCAGCTGGGATTGGCGCCAGCTTCCCCCCGCGACCCTGAACAGGATTAAGCGGCAGAAGACGAAAAAAATAAATAAAAAAATACCTCTAGTACAATGATGAAAAAAATAAATAAAAATAGGCTAAAGTGTGAACATTAGCAAAGGTCCTGATAGGCTTCAATGGATTACCTTACACTAACTTATTAGCATGAGATTTTCATATCGCCTACAGCTTGATTTCTTTGACATGCAACTGTGTGTGTGTGTGTGTGTCTGTGTGTGTCTGTAACACAGAATCAAAGCGCAGAACATCAGTACCCCACTCCCCACCTACCCATCTCTCTCTCTCCCATCCACTCTTATAGCCAGAGGGCCAGAGGACCAATCATGGTCACAGGTACACAATATGGATCAGGCAATAAAACTTTATTATTAGATGCTGTTTTTCCCCAAAAAATAAATAAATAAATAAAAAGTGTTGCTCGCAGTGTGTGTGCGCGCAAAACTGTGCCCTGTATTTTTTCTGAACTTGGTATAACACACTTTGCGTCCAAAAAAATCTATTTGTATTGTTCTCCAAAGTTATATGTCCTTGGGTATATTTTCAGGTCACAATATTAAAAAGACAAGTAAAAAGTGTCAGGTCAAGCAGACAAATGAGCTTAACCTCACTGAATATTTCATTAAATCCGCATGGTTAGATTGTATCAGCACATCTAATCTAATGTCCCCAAATCATTTAATATAATGTTTCCCTTATACACTAACTCTTGGGGATATTCCGGCTGAGGTAACGTATATCCCAACCCACTGTGTACTGCACATTTGTGTGCTGATGGAGATAAATGAGTTGCCCCTGCACCAGGGCTGGAGGATTATGAAGGAGTAGCATTTCAAGCTGCGAGTCACTGCTGAGGCCCCAGTGACTGACAGTCTCCCAGCATTTCTCCACCACTCACCAATGGAGTGTTAGACAAGCTACTTAAAAAAATATACTTAGCTAAGCTCACAGAGACAAACTAGGGGAGCTGGAAGGTAATAAAAATCCAGCTGACCTACATGCAGATGTGTGTTTCTTTCGTAATTTTCCATAATCATACAGAATGCTCACATTTTTACCTTTTTGTTTTTTTTTTTTTTTTTTTTTTACTAAAAATACATTTGCAAACAGATATGGGCAATATGTGGTAATTACTACATCTAACTGCTGTAATATTGCACATTCTACAGTAGACACCTGGGACTTCAACATTCATTAGAACCAAAAGCAAAAACATCCCCAGCAAGAGAGATAGAAAAAACTATACATAAATGCATGATCTAATGGCCCAACATGATTATAATGACTCCTGCTGCGAGAAGCACGCCACAAAGAAAACAAAACAAATGACAAACAGTAGCTCCAGATCCAATATGTGGGATCATGGGGGAGAAGGCTCTTACGGATACAGTACATGCAAAGATAAATGGCCTAAAGGCAGGGCTATTGGCATTGAGGAATGTGCCATTTATCTAACAAAGTTATTCTGTCTGCCAAGTGTCAAAATTCAACACCACTGATCAGGAAAGGGGACAGGGGTGTCAAAAGCTAAGCATATTAGGTGATGAAACAATGATAAAACTAAAAAAAAAAAAAAAAATCCCTGAAAGTGCTCCTTTTGTATATGTAATGGCCAGGCTCCTCCAGACAACATTTTACCTGCACATTAAGGAAACTTCTATGAAGCCCACATCCTGTCTTCTCTATGGACAGCGCCAAAAGCTGGCACAGAAATGGCCACCAACCTCCATTTTACATTATTGTCTTTAAAAAGGACTCAAACTTAACAGCTGCTTCATAACAGCTAATTCGAGTAAAAGCCATATTATTCTCACAGAGCTGATTTAGGTTTGCGGATTACCGTCTGGGACGGTATTTACTGTTTAATCAACAGATGATAAAAGCTAATGGGATTCTGCCCAGTTAAAGCCTGATTAATCCATTTGTGACCTGACATGTGAACAAATCAAATGTTGGCCTGAAATGTGCTCTGGAGAGTGTCAGAAGCTGATCTTTCACACACGTTTTTTTTTTATTTTTTTTTTTATTAAGTGGATTTTACAACCACATAAAAATATTGGATCAAATTAGGACATTGTAAAGTTTGTCTGGTATAAAACTTATTCCTAATATATCACCATGTGATGAGGGGCAGGGTTTCATTAGGCCTTCATCGATTTTTAATAGAGCAATAGATTATGCACAGCAAGAAGAAAAATAAAAGGAACATAAACACTGACTTGATAGCTAGCCGCAGCTCTAACAAATGTGTTTTTATACACACATGTTCTCATTCTTATTGTCTGCATTATGCTGTAGTTGGGCTCATATAATACAGCATGGAGGCATATCCTCTCCTGTTTGAACGGACAGGAGGAGTATGAATGGGCCATCACTTACATAGAGTACTCACGAACAGCATACCAGCTCTCAATAGCCCTCTTCCAGATGCTTTGCTCTTCAGTGTAATTTTATGCTATTCATAGAGTAGAACAATAAAAGACCGCCTTCTGAACCTGCCCATCAATTGAATCCGACTCTGACCAATCGGATAGACTTGGCAATAGTCATTCCTTCACTTATTTTTCCAGCAAGCTAGTTATAGTTAGCTATAGATAGAATTAGTGGCTACTTATAGAAAACAAAATGAAAAAATTTGCAAAACCGAATGAAAATGATCAAAGCAGTGTAGAGACTGAGAATAATAAAGACCGGGAGCAAGAGGAAACTGCTAATCAATCAGGTAATAAAGCAGGAAGTAGTGTACCAGCTGCACATAATGTACCCAGTTTCACAGGAAGTAGACTGATTAATTTGTATCTATGCTGTGTTTAATATGCAAGAATTGGCTTGTCCGTGCTTAAGGGTTTAATCAATACTCATAAGCACCATGCACTGAACCATGCACATAAAATTCAGTGAAAAATGAAAATGGCCAGCTTTCGACTTTGCTTTGTAAGCAACAAGAACTAAGCCCCGCATTCTACATCCAAGCATTTCAATAAAGGAACCTTATTTAAACTGCAAAAACTAAAGGGGAATATATTCCAATCAGATTTGAGCGTTATTTGCATGAGGTCCTCCATATTCTGATATGTGTCCATACAACAACATGTGATGACACAGGACACTTCCGAGCACAGATATGGGCACAGTAATGCCATGACATGGATCACTTACAAAAAGAAATGGGATCAGATTTAATTGATGTGACTAAGACTGGGTTAGGGCTTCATCAAAAAGATATAGAAGTATAAGACTCAGGTGATTACATAACGCATACAAAGCCTGAAAATGACTTGGTTCATTTCTAAGGAGTTAAACAGAATATATTGATAGTACGCAGTGAGCGGGTAGGTTTGTCTTCATTGTGTTTCATCCCTGAGGATAACAAAAGTGTAGACATGAGTAATGCCGCACGGCGGTCTGTTGGCAAGGTTTGCCGTTTTTTGTGAAAGAAAAAAAAACTATTTAAACTATTCAGAGTAGAAATGTTGTCTTTAAAGACAAGCTCCCAGGGAACGTGCTGCATGCCCTACGAGTGATCCAAAAGAAAACAACAGCACTGTATATACCTGACAATGACCAATTATACTTCCCAAGCGTAATAGCTATCAGCACAGATGATCCAGTACTACTGCTGCACATAGCATATTTGTTAAAGTGAAGGACTGGAGAGAGAGTTTCAAAGACGTAGTGAACTTCATTCATATCTCCTTTTATGTACAGTATGTGACTGTGTCCACCTTGAATGCGCCTATCACACAGCTCCTGACAGCTGATCGCACTGGGCTTGAAAGTAAAATAGTTGAGCTGCAACCAAAGGACATCTTCAGTCCATAACTCAGAGGAGGTGTTGGCCACCTCTTCAGTTTAGGGTCTGAATCACAAGTGAGCATGTAGTAGAATTGATGTAAATTAAACATTATGAAAAGAAGAAACAGCCTGACCAATATGCATCTCAAGTGTCTTGTAAGGACTAAAACAATAAACTAGGGATGCATTTCCTGCAAGAAAAAGGGAGTGTCATTGCTCCACAGGGCAAAAAAAAGATGAGCGTGGCTCATGATGGATGGATGGAGGGATAGATGGATGTGTTGGGTGAATTGATCTGATCTCTGAAATGAAGTTTGGTTGCTCTGAAATTTGACTGAGCTGGACAAGTTTGATCCCAAAACTCCTTGTGTTTCTCTTGAGCCAAAATGCATTGCTGCCAACTGCAGAAAAATGGATGCATGAAACTCGAGAAAGAACCAAGTAAAAGTCATAAGTGATTTCATATATGTGTTGGGTGAGTTGTGCTGAGGTGTGAGCTTAATTTGATTGCTTTCTAATAAAGCATGACTCAGCAGAAAGATTTTGATTAACTCAGAGTGTGGGTTGGGGGGGGGGGTCAGCAGGAAAACAAGAGCGCAAGTGCACCTTTCCAATAGCTGTATATAAGCATATTATTTGGGCACAAGACAAAGGAGTTGAAGTTGGTTTGGGGGCAGTATCTTTGAAACTGCAGGAGAATAAAGTGGAAACAAAAAAACTGTGGTCTGACAGATAACAACAGTGTGATTCCTTGTGCAATCACACTGTCTAGAAATATAACAAGAGGGCAGACAAGACAAGAAGTCCCTCGCTATTTAGGTTGCATAGGTGTGTGTTATGTATGGCCATGAATATGTTAAACAAATCAATATGTGGTTAAGGGTCTTACAACAATGTTTATTGATTTATCTTCAGTAGCCACTTTATTTTGGTCAGGGTTGCTGTGAACAATGGGTTTGGAGCAGATATATAGCATAGCAGTCCATCGAAAAGCACTGTGCATGCACCCACTTGGGGACACGGGAGACCCATGTGGGGAAACATGAAACTCAGTCATGCACAGACAGTAACCTGAGACCAGGGTCAAACCTAGGACCTGCAGCCCTGAGGAAACACTACCTGCTGGTCCACCATGCCCCCCTTAAAGCAATATATAAATTAAAAAGCACCTCTAGTGCTGCAATCAACGTGACATGCATAAGAAGCAAAGACCAGGAATATTATAAGCATAATTCCAAAAATTTCAGTTCTGATTTTGCTAAATTAAGCTATTGGCAGGAACATCCCTGATGAAAAGGCAGCTTGGAACAGCTTAAATGCTATGTCCATCCCAGCTGGTTTGTGTTGAATGGTGGTGATTTGGTGCTGGTTTAGCTTACTCACAGTCCCCAGAGATCCATGTTGTGTTCAGTCATAATTCGATGCTAAATACTAATCAATGCCTTCCCTCACTCGCTTCCCTAACTGACCTTTAATACACACACGCCTTCAAACAACCATAAATGTATTGCTGATACAAACCAGAACCCAGAATCCCCAAACCTGAACCCAGATAAATCCACTGGTAATCACTTTGGTGTACTGTTTTAGCAAAGCTTATACATTCCTGATTCTGCATGCATTGTGTTTAAAGCTGACTCACTCTGATGAGATTTAGCAGTTGAGTCTGATTGGCAGGTAGTTGAAAGAGATGAACTGACCTCAAACGCCAACATGGTTTGACTTTAGGACTTTTCCTGTGAACATAATGAGATGGACATATCCCAGTGCTCTCCAAGCTTAAAAGTGCAAACGGTCCTTCTGTGATAATGAGTTAACAGCTTTCCTATGATAAGTGACTAAAAAGCTCATTTCTACTGACAAAACATATCTCAAATGAGGCCAGAGATATTATTTTGCCTTTGCATTGTTGCAGATGGCATAATTCTCACACATTGTCTGCGATATTTTTGTGAGTACAAACAACACTGTACAGGGAGGAGATATTTTTATATTTTCTTTTGTCATGCCTGCTATATGTGATTTTACCATTTAAAGTGAACCATATAGTCAGAAAACTCTTGCCTGAAAGCGTGCAGCACATAAGGCTTATTTCACATCTATTTTATATGCAGAAGTGAACACAGTGTAAATCAAAGGTGTTACTTTATCTCGCAAAATAGACACGTCAATGCAGCCAATGTCACACATGCTTTCTAATGGTTTGGAGGTATGCACTGAGTTTACCACCAGTGAAATAATAAAAAATAGCTAATGTGCTTTATCCACATCTAAGAGTGTGTCTTGGTGTTTGGCAATGTCAGTTCTTCTAGTTCCTGTGATGCTGTCTGAAGTCATCAGGCCCACATGTGAACACAGCTTAAAATCAGAGCTGGGAGGGAAATGTTCTGTATGCCACTGGATATAAGATAAGATAAGTCAACTGATAGAACTACAAAGCGGCAGTAAAGAAGTAATTGATTTCTCATTCCATATCTCTTGACACCAGAGAACATCCCAGAGAAGCGCAGCGTGAACAGGAAACCTAGCTAAATGAGCAAAGACAAAGTCTACTGAGGCGAGAAATAACTCCTGTGTTACACAACACTTGGGTCTCAGTCCGAAACTGCTAACCTTTAACATCCAGTGACAGCAAAAGTTCCTGCTCAGACTCTGGGCCTCCAGTGATTCATTCTTAAATAGATTACCTACATAATGGATGCTTAGGTTTGTTGGGAGGTGATACAACTCTGTTGTATGGTTCTACCCAGAATCTTTAAAGATCTCCTCAGAGAGACATGCCAAAGACTGCTTAAGGATTCTGAACTTTAATTGGACCTCCAAAAGTGCACAGATCCAGTACATTAACCTTTTTTTTTTTAATTTATTTTTGGATCAAAAATGTAAATGTGATTCAATTTGGACCAAATGAGCGTAAAGATACAATGCTGTAACCATATTCAAAGTAAACCCGTAAAGTGTTTAAGGCCAGAATTTTTATCTTGGTGTCTAGGCAGAAACATCCACGGCTGTGAGACAACTCAATCCATCCTTTGAGAGTAATGAGGCAAATGTGGGTAGTTAAGGATAAGAGGAAGGTTCATGTCTACACTGCTAAGCATACAGACAAGGGATATGTGCACTCCAACCTCATTAACCTTCCACCCTCATTTCACGCTCTCTGTTCAGTAGTGAAAAGAAAAATCCAAGACAGCATAAACAGAGGTGGCCCAGAGCACTGAGTGCTGTTAAAGGCTGCAGCCTGAAGAGCTTAAACAGAGTAGAGATTAGCCGCCTCAGATGCCTTCATGTTGTCGCAGAACTGTTATGAGACTGCTGCATAAAGATCAAATATACATTCCCACATAGACACACACAGTGAGGGCCTGAGAACAGGCCAAGTCACCTTCATTAAACGAGAATCCATAACCACAGGGGATTAAGTTTTCTAAGCATCTAAGCTTATGTTGCTCAGCAAAGACTTCACTATTAACGTAAAATTATCTTAAAATTACTTCACAGTGATGCTGGAGTTCACATTTGAGGAAGCACAAAGCGACATCACATTTATCATGAATGAATCTTGTGAATGAGCCAAGATAGGTAAAAACAAAGGCATGTTTAAGTGATCCTAAGACTTGGACAGCTTCCTAGAAATGATCAATATACAGGTCTCACATGCACATGTGTATATAATGCCAAGTTCTGTCCAAATACTTCTGCATGCAAAAAGACTCACTTCTGGGCTCATTTGTGGAGGGTAGGGATGCAAACAATTAATCGACTATCGATTAATTGTCGATAAGAAGCTGGTGGAATAAATTAAATTAATTGTCAGTTAATGGGCTATATGCACAGTGGGGTGCTGACGTAGTTCCGATAAAACTTCAGCCCACTCAGTCATTTCCGGTCCCCTTTTGTTTGCTGCGTTTAGCTTGTATTTTCAGCGTTACCACCATCATGTCTCTTAAGAAAATGTTTAAATTTCAGCGAACCGATAGCACAACAGCTGAACACTGTTGTGTACCTTTGTGTCAGGCATCCAGTAAATACAACAAAGTACTTATCTTTCACACATTTCCCTCCAATGAGGAACCTAGGCGAAAATGGATTGTTGCTATCCGGAGGTAGATATGTGCGTTTTTATGCTAATCACGGTGGCTAATCTGCCCCCCAACTCTGTTTCGGACTTTATTTTGTAATACAACATGCATTTGTCTGCACTGTGCTCCTCATGGTACAATAAATCCTTCATTAAGGAATAGAACATTTTTTGAATTCAGTATTTGAACTAAATTTAACTTATATTCTTATAGACTCTACTGAAACAGGGAAATTTAATCGTTAATCGATCGACAAGGTCAGCCAACTAATGATTAATGAATTAATCGATCATTTGCATCCCTAGTGGAGGGACGATACAAGCACAAATTTCCTGTAGAATTTTCTCTATGTCTCTTGCATATATATTTCTTTCCCTTTTGGTTCTGAAACCCAAACAGTACTTTGTTTTTGGATGCATGGCATGTCATCATGCAGGAATACTTGTGAACAAGGAGCTGTTCCTGTATAAGAAGGTTTTCAGTCATGTAGACAGATGTTTTTCACATTGTTCTCAGTGCAATCACTCGCAACACAAAGGCTAGCTGATTATATTAGCATGGTTCCAGTCCTGTGAAAATGTGTGTTTATTGTGTTAGGCTTATATTCATCTATAATAGTGATATAATTATACAAATATAATGTTTTTGTTTGGCTTCCCATTTTCCCCAGTGAACCGCATGCTTTTAAATAGGGCTGACTGAGGGTTTTTTTTCCACTTTAGCTCTACACTGATCAATTGCTCAACTGATTAATTGCCGTCGAGTTGTGAGTCTGATTTTGAATGCTTTCTTCACTTCATATATCATTAAGGTGTTCTGTTTCCTTCGCTAACTCTTTCATTGCAGTCCCAAAACTTAGTAATATCACGGACCTAATATAACAATTCCTCAAATAGGAAGTGATAGTGAACGGCTGCAGTACAGTCGTTTTAACCCCACCCATTGTAATGTTAGTTAATCGGACAGATGGCGGACTTTCATTTTAAGTTACAGCTCCACAAATGATTTTTGGGAATAGTTTTCTGTTGTTTTTGTACATCAGTTGACCCTGATATCTCCCCTAGTATTTCCTGACAACAAATGGGTTTTACAGAAGTTATATGATGATAAATAAAAGGGTGTGGTTAAGAAGTTGATTGACAGTTTTGTACATGTACATGGCAGTGTCATGAACATGAGCATAAGGTTAGCCAGGCACTCCTTTTTAAACAAACTGCACTGACATAATGAGCAGACATACAAGAGCATTTGTCCACTCAGACAGTAACTTAATGCAGGTGTCAGAGTTGGATTAAAATCATGCTGAGTGTAAACGCTGACTGCGGTTTTCCTGTACGTTTAAATTTTCCAGTTAGGACATTACACTAGCTACTTATACCTACATTACTTTGATTAAAATAATGGATAATGTCAGCTAGCTAGCAAATGGCATCTCAGCCCTAAAACTCTTCCTGACACTACTACAAAGCATACACTTGTGAAAATGATATGATTACACTGAAACAGTTTACACATTAGTTAATAAAGCTGTACTTGCCACTTTAAATTATTTGAAGTGGCATCTTATGTTGCACTTCACGTAATAGCATGCATGCTCATGTATGAGTGTCCATCACTTGTATGGGCAGGTGGCAGGTGATCCCACTGCCCATCTGGATATATCTACTTTTCATGCTTTGACTCTAATGTCTCTACTGTACAGATTCTGCCCCCAAATTGGCTTTAAAAGCAAACAACAGGAGAGAATGGTGCAATATTGTCCACTCATATACAATATACAATAATTTTGCAGATTACATCAAGGTTCGTTTGAAGCAAGTCCCAGACCATCATTTTTAAGAAGGCCAGGGACTATTCTCCAGCTTAAAAAACAGCTTTCAGTCTACATCAAACGGAGCAGGACCGGAAAGAGCCTGAAGGTGTCATGAGCTGGAGACTGAGCCGGATGCATGTGCAAATTATTGATATTATTAATGAGACAAAGAACGGTGTAGAATCGGCGTGCAAAGACGTAGTTGGGGGAAAGCAGAGGTAACCGATCAGATAAACAGAACATCGAAGGCAGGGCAAAAGCAGAATCCAATAGAACAGTCCAAAGTAAGCAACAGTCAGGTAAACAGCATAAAGCGGCAAACACGGATAGTGATAAACGGGGACAAAAGATAGTCATACACAGAAAGGTAAGAATATGAAAACAACGGCTTGGCAAGAGACGCGCGAAATTGGCAGAACTAATGCTTCGCAGTTAGACTGGGATAGTGAGAGGGCTTATATAGCCCTCCTTATGATTAGTCACACCTGCACCTAATTAGCATTCGGTGACCGTCCGTCGGCCATGTTGTTTAATCGCAAGTGTTCCTGGGAGTTGGAGTTTGCTTCAGGTTGCGTGTTATGGACATTCATGACACAAGGGTGAAACCTGTCTGAAAGTCTGGACTGGTCACAGACCTGCTCCATCTTCCACCATCTGATATCTCATTTGCATCAAGATGGACAGTCATGGTGGAATGATTCTTGACTGCACTGAAGTCACAAAATAGAAATAGCATTATTTGTCAATTCTTTTTCAAAACAATTGAAAAAGATTCCAAAAATGTACCAACTTAGCACTCTTATAATTAGCCCCATTTTGTCAGCCACTGTGTACCTATAACAGGAATAGGACATAATGTGTTGTCCCAGACAGAACCACATTCTCACTCTGTTCTGCTAATCTCTTAGTTCATGCACAGAAACGGGATAGGTTTTTTTTTTTTTTTTAGCATCTTTAAGAAAAATATTTTTTTCTGTTTGAGACCTTATGGTTAACCCTAAACATAAACCTTAAATCTCCATAGTCGATATCAAAATATATACCTTATATATCTTAATTAGACATAAGTACAAAGTTACATCTATTGCATGAGTAACAAACCTTTATTTATTTAAAATGACAACCCATGCCTCTCTGTGAGGTCATAGAACCACATGGGTTTCTCCCATCCTAAATAAATGTTCCTTTAAGTTCATATGTGTTTTCTTATATATTTGTATACATACTGTCTGTGGGAAAATTGCACCCTACACTGGCTCAGTATTCCTTCCTTCCTTTCTATACCACCGGGGGTACACCCCATAGGTGTGTCAAGCGGCGACATGTAGGTGCGTCAAGCGGACCCCGTGGGGTTCAGTTGACGTTTCCTGGCTGGACGCATTTTGCAAGGTGAGGTCGCCAGTCCCACGCCTAACCCTCCCTAACATGGGGCTCGGGATCATGCAACACACAGAGACAGACGACTGTTCACACTCACATTCAACACCTACGGGCAATTTAGGTTAGCCAATCCGCCTAATGTGCATGTCTTTGGACTTTGGGAGGAAACTAGTGCACCTGGAGGAAACCCACACAGACACGGGGAGAACTTGCAAACTCTACACAGAAAGGCACCTGTATCGAACCCGGGGCTGGAACCCAGGACCTTCTTGCTGTGAGGCGACAGTGCTAACCGTGCCGCCCACCCTACACTGGCTATATATAGTAAATCTACTGACATTGATTTTCAAAATAAAAATGAATTAAAAAATCTTGTAATATAGTCTTGTAATATCCTCCAATAACACTTCAGGGTTAAAATTTAGAATAAAGTTTAGAATAGAATCAGTTTTGTTTTGACTGCTCAGCGTTAACCCAAAGCTCGATACCAGAACAAACAAACAAATAAAACACCTTAGTCAGTTATTTTGCAAGGTTGCTATACCTAATGTAATTGAAAAAAAATTGAGAGAAGTTGTGATCACGTGAGGCTCGGCAGAGGAATACTACTCGTACTGCAAAACCTCACTCATTAACCAAGTCATAATTTATTAAAAAAAGCTTGCTCGTCCTGTGAAACACTCGCAGACCAAGTTACTCGCAATCCAAGGTTCCACTGTACTACGTTATTTATCTGAGGGCATCTGTGCCTATGTTTAAGACATATTTTACCTTTATTTCACATACATATTTATACAAGCAATATCACTCACTCACTCACTCATCCTCTGCCACTTAATCCTGTTCAGGCTCACAAGGGGAAGCTGGAGCCAATCCCAGCTGACTTCATGGGCGAGGCGGGGTACAGATTGCCTGGGAAGGTCGCCAATCCTCTGCGGAACCCACTTGGACATGGGGAGAACATGCTCCACACAGAGAGGCACCCAGGTTATCCACTAACCACTGCACCACCATGCCGCCCCATACCAATGACACCCAATATCAATGGGACACAATGTTACAACAGCCATGAAATCATCCTGAGACAAACTACATTACATTACATTAGAGTCATGTGGTAGACGCCCTTATCCAGAGCGACTTACATCTATCGCATTTATACAACTGAGCATCTGAGGTTAAGGGCCTTGCTCAAGGACTCAGTGCTTGGATTTTAACTCATGACCTTCTAATCAGTAGGCCAATGTCTTAACCACTGATCTACCACTGTCCCAATATTCAATTACAACTAACAACTTAGCTAGCACCGGTCCTCAGATCCAGTCTTGCATCCTTTTCTTCAGCCTTCACTGCAGAGTTTTCCTGCAGCTGACACACCTGATCCAAATCTTGGCTGTAGTGTCTGTACCCAGCTGGTCAGGTCTAAATCCCTGATGAATCCAAAGCTGACATTTTGGTTTATTTGTTCTTTGGCACTGGAACCGGGTATGAAACACCATTTTAGTAGTCCCCCAGGGACATCTTTTAACCATACATGCTTGAAATTCAGAATATGTCAACAGAATGTTTAAGTAAGAGACAATAAATAAAGATGAAGTGTACAAGTATTTCCACAGGATTAAGAGATGGGACTTAGCTTAGTAGACTGACAGTGAAGACAGGAAAGACACTGCTCTCTAGAATGAGTGAGAGACCAATACATCTCCCCAAACAAACAACTGCTCTCTCTCTCTCTCTCTCTCTCTCTCTCTCTCTCACACACACACACACACACACACACACACACACACACACTTACTTGGAATAATGTAAAGACTAGAGATTCTTTTATATAATGCTCAGTTTCGATCTTGTCAAATGGTTGTGATGACTGTCTCTGATTTGCACTGATCCTTAGAACCGCAGAGCTGATCGTGTTCGGTCATCGTTTCAGCAGATTTTCTCGAACAAACAGAATATCAAGTAATATTCCAGATGACAAATTGAACATGTGATAATTCTGTTATATACCTAATCTACAACCATCAAAAAGTACATATTACAGTCATCTGTCATGCTTACTGCCTCACTAGGACAACTAACCGCTAACATAAGGATCGGAACAAATATCTGTTCTGTTACCTCTAGTGTCTTTATATAGCTTTCTCATTTAAGATAAGTCACCTGCAATCCTGTACAATGCAGCTGATAACCTGATAAGTGAGTGGCCAAAGCATAACCAAGGGACCTGATAGCGGGACATATCTGATAGACAAGTGAAGCAGAGACTCGAGAAGGTCAACACACACTCGGTTCTCATGGTCTGGACGCAGAAACTCACTGCACACGCCAAGTGCGCTGATCTTAATGTGTTCCCTGTTAAGATTGTGCAGATCACCTTCCGACTCAAAATAGAATAAGACACAGAATGTTAACATTAGCCAATTCAGGGAGACAAGATGTGGTGCGCGCGCGTGTGTGTGTGTGTGTGTGTGTGTGTGTGTGTGTGAGTGAGAGAGAGAGAGAGAGACAGAGAGAGAGAGAGAGAGAGAGCTCCTGCTGGCAAGGCCAGGGGCAGCACTTCTGATCGTCATGTGAAAGTGGTAAGGGACACCAGCGGCCCTTCCCACATCCCTCGAGAACAGTCCAGCACAAATCGCTTGTGCCAAGAAATGAACCTTTTGAAACTGACACTGATTTAGAAAACAGAAAATAAGGCAGACTTATTTTAGATAACACCGTAAAAACTTTTTATTTTTATTTTTAAGCAATTTTTTTTATTTTTTTGCGGTCAAGTGTGTTTAGATAGATAGATAGATAGATAGATAGATAGATAGATAGATAGATAGATAGATAGATAGATAGATAGATAGAT
>JAQLOM010151248.1:0-13970 GCA_030068315.1 Chrysichthys thysi
ATCAGACAGATGTTATAGAGCTCTTCAGAACAGATAATCTTATGATAAACTCGGAAAAACTCATAAACAGATAAAAAATATGTTATATTTAATATGGAATTTAGACTTTTTGTCCCACCCACAATGCCAATAAAATATAAATAAAATAATGGTCACGTGCCATGATCCACCAATGAAAGCACTTGAAATCCAGTATCGTTCTCCAATAAAATAACTCTTAAAGCAACCTCCGTGCATCTTCTCCTGGGCTTCTGAATACCGGATGATTTGTGTGTTTTCCCTGACCTATGTCACTCAGTCACAACCGATAGGGTCACGGCCAAAACCGGGGACATTTCTGGGGACAGGTACAGCCGGGGACAGGGCATCAAAAACGGGGGCTGTCCCCAGAAACCGGGGACGTCTGGTCATGCTTCCCTGAATCCTTTGAAATTTAGTTACAGGTAACATTAACGTTAAGTCTGCTTTATCCAAAGGGTGTTTGATTGTTTCAAGAGTACCGTAATCATTAGAAGTCAAAGTGAACTACTTACCATGTTTATCCTGAACTTGGCAAACTGAGTAGCTTTTCTCGCAGCATAACTGACAACCCCAACAAAGCCATTAGTAAAAGACTTGTGAGCCTGCAAGGACCTGAAGTTCTTGCAGATAAACTACAGGTACATCTAAAAAAATTTGAATATTGTGAAAAAGTTCAATATTTTTTGTCACTCATTTCAGAAAGTTAAACTCATATATTATATAGATTCATTACACATAGAGTGAAATATTTCAAGCCTTTATTTCTTGTACTTTGATGATTATGGCCTTGATGGCACTTTCTCACAGTATTCTCATTTTTTTACATGTACCTGTACTGTGCTAATATTGAATATATGAGAACTACATCACTGCCTTGCTCTTCTCAATGAGGTCACAAAAGAACAACGATGCAAAGATATAGCAGATAATGGAGGGGGAGAGGGCATGTAGACAACATGTGTGCTAAGCCCCTGCTTATAATAACAGATATATTTTTTAAAAAAATGCAATTTATAGGCAATTTATGGTTTAGCTGCAGAAGCATCATGCTTTCACAAAGTGCCACATCCAAACACATTTTATACATGAAATAAATTAATGTCAGGTTGTTTCCTAGGAGACATAACTGGCACTTGAATACAACCAATCAGAGTTGGAACATAGTTGTAGGCGGGGCTTGTGTCACATTCAAGTCTTGTGGTGCAACATTAACTTCAGGCTTATTCATAGACTGTAAAAAAGAGTATCTAGCAGTTTATTGCAAGCTCAAAGCATTTGTATCCAATAAACAAACATGTTCACACATGCAGGCTCCATATGTGACTACAGTGTTGCACATGAGAATTTATCCGTGTTTCTTTTAAGTAAAAATGTAGTTGAGGGAACAGAGTAGTGAAGTGGTTATTAACCTGTTATTTTGGATTCTTATGGCTTGATCTGTTGTTCTTTGCCATAACAACACAATGTCATATACTACTAAATGTATAGTGAAAAAATGTGTGTTCAATTAATAAATTAAAATGATATGAGCTAAGTTAGTTGTAGAAAAAAACACATCGGTTAAATACATTAGGTCAAACAAATGTCCTAGGATGTGTTAATTATGCTAATGAGGGTTATTGGCATAATCATCATATCTTTGAAGGAAATTTAATTAGCACACATATTATGGTTCCACACCTGCAGAGCTGGCCCGCTGCCTAAGCAATACAGGTGAATGATGAATGCTAGGGGTACTGTTTATCCACAGGGCAGGCCAAATCAAGGAAGGAAAAAGTCTGCCTCAAGAACCCAGGCATACACTTTTATCTAGTCTAGTTACGCAGCGTTAACCCTGCTTGTAATTGTCATTTAAAATGTTTTTCCTTTTACATCCCCTTGGTAATTAATAGTTGTATGTTTTTGCATTTTCATTATTAATCAGTCCAATATGTATAGAAAACAACATGCATCGTGAGAGAAGTGCTCCTTGAATACATGTTTTGTGCATGAATGCTAGGGGTAATTACTCTTGCTGTTTGTGTTTAGAATGTTGTAGGTTATAATGTAGCTTAGTTGCTATTACTGGCTGGGTTTCACCATCAACTGCTTTTTTTTTTTATTATTAATTTGATGTAACAACCGATGGTCACATACATCTCTTCTCTCTTCATGTGCACTTTTGAAATATTTTAATCCCACCCCTATGAATCTTTGGGTTTATTTTGCTAGGGGTTTTTGTGTTGTTGTTTCTACACAACAAACAAAATCTTAAAGACTAGCTATACATTTTCTGTGTGAATGCATGAACACAGCGGCTGTGATGCAAGGGGCATCAGCTAAGATATTTGCCTAGGGTACCAAATTGGTCAGGACTGGCTCTGCGTATGTGCCAAACATTTCAGTCAGTACACTCTGTGTGTGTTCCAAACATTTTAGTCCAGTACATTTCAGGTCAGTACATGTCCAGTAATGCAGTTGCTTGCAAGATGAATGGCAACATTGGCACTTCTCAAAGGTAACCATGCGAATTTTTTCAGGTTATGCAGACCATCTTGTCCACAATGAATGGCTGATACAAAGGTACCATTTACCAACAGCTACAAAAGCTTTGTAGCCAAATTAGAGACACACCAACCAAGTTACACCCACTGAGGTGCAACTGTTATCTCTTCTTGGTGCCCTCTTTGGAGTGGTCAAAGCATCACTCCATCAGTGTGCATAATTTCTGTGTGAGGAATTGTTTCTAGGTTGGAGCACATGGATATGGTTGGTTTCTAAATCACTTTTTATTTGTACCTGCTTGCTGAAACTGCTCTGTGGGCCCAACAAGATGTGCCAAATTACCATGGCCATTCTTCACAATATTTCTGTGAACCATGGGCTTGGATTGCAAGAAGATGAAATGGCATGGATGTAGAAGATCCTCCTTCATTACCTGCTGACCTGAATACACATGCCATTGCGCTCATGAGAAAATATTTTATTTTTATATTACTTATGCAGTTTACAAGAGCTCACAGTCTGGTTCATCTGAACCAGAGCCTAATTTCAGCAACTATTTCATCTACTGACATAATAAGATCTCTGTTATAGTGGGATGGCCTCAGATATGACCCTTCCCTTATTGGGATAGCCTGAATTGGATGCTGATGAGGGCCAGGGAGGTTCCTCTTCCTGTTCTGCGTTTTCTCTTACTCCTGCCTTTTGGGAGAAGAGTCTAGTGGGGCTATTTTTGCTGAATTGCTTCCTCATCTGCATTAATAAAAGTGCATAATAATAACTTGTCACCTCCTGCATAGATGGCAGCTATTTTAGACCTCAATTTTAAATCTGGCCATTTTTTCTTTACCTCCTTCAAGGACCTCGTTCACAGCCTGGGCTACAGACAAACCAAGTGACGTACTTGGTTTTAGGGGTTTTTTTTCGTGCAACTTGCATTATCAAGCTGAGAGTTTAGGGCTGGATTCATGCTCCTTTATAAGCCAATCACACTATTTAGTGGGTATGTAGGGTTGTGTAGACAAAGCTTTTTATAAATGAAGTCCCCAGTGTGTTTAATCAGAAATCTGGTGAACATGAGCAACACCAGTTTGGGTGGTGTTGTCCTTGTTGCCCATTATTGTATTCTGCAGGGTGTTCTGGGAAACAGAGTCCAGGATGAATGAACAAAAGTACATACAAACAACACATAGCACCACTAATTCACACACCTTCAAGTATATAAAGAAAACTACAGTTGTGCTCATAATTTTACATACCCTGGCAGAACTTGTTAAATATTGGCTACTTTTTAGAAAATATGATTGACCATGGCCAAAATTTTCTCTTTCAATCAGAGTTAGTGGTTGGGCATAGCCATTTATTATCACACAATTGTGTTTGTTTGGGTTTTTTTATCGTAATGACAAGTGGAAGCACCCAAATGGCCTTCATCAAAAGTGTACACACCCTTGAAGTTTTGGCTGATAATATACACACAAATTGACACACACAGGACAATTGGATATTAAAGGTAATTGTGAGCTGTGACTTGTATGCTTGTAATTAGTGTCTGTGTCTAAAACGTCATTGAGATTCTGAGCTCTTGACAGTCACCTGCACATTTCAGCCATGGGGAAAGCAAACGAACTGTCAAAGAACCTGAGAGAGAAGGTTGTTCAACTTTATAAAACAGGAAAGGGATATAAAAAGATCTCCAAAGAGTTGAGAATGCCAATCAGCAGTGTTCAAACTCTCATAAAGAAGTGGAAATTGAGGGGTTCTGTTGACACCAAGCCACAGTCAGGTAGACCTACAGAAATTTCAGCAAGAACTGCAAGAAGAATTGTTCGGGATGCAATGAAAAAGCCACAAGTAACTTCAGCTGACACCTAGGCTTTACGACAGAAAAGTGATGTGGATGTTTCAAGATGCACAATAAGGAGGCACTTAAAGAAAATTGGCCTGCATGGTCAAGTTCCCAGAAGAAAGCCATTACTGCGCAAATGTCACAAAATAGGCTGCTTGAACTATGCAAAACAGCACCTAGACAAGCATCAGAACTTCTGGAAAAAAGTCTTTTGGAGTGATGAGACCACAATTGAACTTTATGGTCACAACCATGAATGCTATATTTGGAGAGGAGCCAACCAGGCCTATGATGAAAACTACACCATCCCTACTGTGAAGCATGGAGGTGGATCTCTAATATTTTGGGGGTGTATGAGCTATAGTTGCACAGGAATTTGGTCAGAGTTGATGGCAAGATGAATGCAACATGTTATCAGAGATTACTGGAAGACAATTTACACTCATCAACCCAGAAGCTGCACATAGCACACACTTGGACTTTCCAACATGACAATGATCCTAAACACAAGGCTAAAACAACCCATCATTGGCTACAGCAGAAAAAAGTAAAGGTTCTGGAGTGGACATCACAGTCCCCTGACTTTAATATCATGGAGCCACTTCGGGGACATCTCAAACATGCAGTTCATGCGAGACAGGCCAGGAATTTACAGTTACTGGAGGCTTTTCTGCCAAGAAAAATGGGCAGCTTTATCATCTGAGAAAATTAAGTCCCTCATTCACAACTATCACAAAAGACTACAAGCCGTCATTGATGCTAAAGGCGGGAATACACAGTTCTATGAACTAAGGCTATGCAAACTTTTGAACAGGGACCTTGTTATTTTCTAAATGATTGCTTTCTTTAATGATTGTGTTATTTCATTCAAGCTATCTCATGGTTTAATTTGAATCCCATTAAAAATAAGAGATGTGTTTTGCCTGATTACTCAGGTTTTCCTTACAGAATGGTACACATTTACAAAATCTGCCAGGGTATGAAACATTTATGAGCACAACTGTAAATAGCATACACATAATACACATAATGACTGCACATAATTGAATTTTTATTTATTTATTTGTTTGTTTGTTTGTTTGTTTGTTTGTTTGTTTTAGTGGTAGAACTTGGTCTAGGACAGTTAGAAGTGAGCTTTCTGATTGCATAGTATGTAAAACACATGCATTTGATGACTGCCCTGTACTGGAAGTCCTGGAGTATGATGTAGTAGTATGTGCCTGGCCGGAGGTATCCATTTGTACTTGTCCAGCAGCCACAAGAAGTGCCTGGCAAAGGTGGCTGCTCAGCTCTCTCCTTCTCCCTCTCTTTTCCCCCTACAGGTTAAACTTGTTCAGGCAACCTTCAGTTGTGGTAGTGGCTACACTGGTCCAGTTCCCCAACATACCACAGGGTAGTGATGTACAGAATATCCAGCATACCAAGTGTCCAATGTAGTACACATTATCTGAAACATCAGTCCATCAGGGCCTGAATTAATGTGACACATTGAATAGAGCACAAGTGATGAAGGTCAGCTGTGAAAATGGATTCATTTAAGCATTCAAATATTTGCTAGTGCTCGTCACTGTAAGCAGCATCTGACCCTAGATGGGAAGAACCAGGAAGTGGGGAAGACCCTGCCCCCTGGGGTTTCCCCTCACAAATTTTCCTGTGGAGCACTAAACAAACCAGATCCTTAAAAAATTCCTTCAACCAAGTGAAAGTAATCAGAAGTCATTTACTACAGTCAAGGGTTACACTATGCTATCCACACTATTATATTTTTTGTACTGTTAAAGATAGAGTGAAGTAGGAGACTCAAACAAAAGAAACCATTGAGTTGTTGGTGCCAAAGGAGCACAGTGAAATCCTTCAAGAAGTATTATAATCCTATTGCTAGGCCTCATGACCCCCTTCTAATTGCCAGGCTTTCATACACACTGTTAATATGAGGCTGACTCTCAGTGCAAACTTCCTAAATCCTCATTCAGGAGTCACCACTATTGGATAGGTTCATTTTCATCATAATGATAGATTAGGTTTTATCCTTCACATCTAATCTCTCCACCAGTTGCCACTGTCACTAAATGAAGAAAACGATAACTCTAAAAATATCTCATTAAACACCTGTAATTAAGTCTCTTTTGCGTGTGTTAACAACCAAAAACTTATTAGATGAAATATAATATGAAATGTAAGTTAAGCTTACAGTAGTGATCAAACATAGCAAAACTCCTAGACTGCCCTACCGGGGAGCTTTATCAGGCTGAACATTGATGTATGGGTGTGGTCAGAAGTTTACATGCAGTTATCATCAACAGGAATGCCATGGCAGTATTGGGCTTTTAATGATTTCTTTGAACTGTTATCTCTCTGGGGAAGAATGATTGTACGACATGCATCTTTAATAGAAAAAACACAAATTCAGTGCACATGTTTTTATTTATTTTGGGTGAAAAAATATAGATATACATAAATATACATATACCCAGTTAGATTATTAATTCAGTGGTGATTAAAATGTCTTTTAACTCGCCAAGGCCTCTTAGCTTCCTGTTGCTGATCATAATTGCATTCGAAGTGCAATTTAATGAACGCGAGTGACTAAGTCCGAGTTTGATCAAGATAAACACTGTGCCTCAGTCACAGCAGCACAGATTCAAAGCAAGTTATTTCTCAAAGCTGCTGGAAAGACAATGGCTATGCAGGCTATTTTCAAGTTTTCACTTTTTGCTTTTCTTTGGGCTTGATATAATTTTGCCACAATTCTGAAGAAGGTTTGGGATCATTATCCTGTTGAAGAATAAAATTTTGTCCAATGATATGTAAAACAGAAGGAACTGTATGATGCTGAAGAATTGAGAGATACTCTTTTTTATGATCCTTTTAATTCGAACTAAGTCTTCAGATCGTCCTCCTCCAATATACCTCTGTACCGCCATTAGTTCTGACATTAGTAAATAAAATTCCAACACAAAGTGAATGTCAGTGCAAACCTGCCATGTCTTATTCAAAAATTAATAACAAACTAACAAACAAAAGGTAGTTAGTTTGTTTGTTTGTTTATTTATTTATTTATTTATTTTCAGCCTGAGACTGGGCCCAAACCTCTGGCCTGTAGTCTAGATATTATATAACTAAATGTTATGACTTTTATTACATCACATTTGTGAGCAAACTGAAACTTCCTAAATCAGCATGTTTTAACAGTAGCCATGTGGCTTTTTACATTTAAATGTCTGCATAGCCGATGTCTTAGGATTTAATACACGATTTCATTTCATTATTAATCACATAACATATGGGATCTTTAAACAGATGTGCGCATACAATACTTCAATTTAATTTCTCAAAAATGCTTACAATAAATAACCTGAGCAAATTAACAAATTTACAAAGCAAGCTTTTTCTCCTAAACCATATAATTATCATCCTAGACTTCCTTGAATTTTAGTCAAATTAAGAACATGTGTCTTGCTATCTATATTTAGGTTACATGAATACAGAACATAATGCTTTTCCAAGGCTATTATTGTTACAGTTGGAAATCCCCTGGGTTACATGAACCACATTAGATACCATAAAACAAATTTAAAACACACAACCATTCAAAGCTTTGCTTAATTGTATCACTTTGCTCATTAATCATTACAGTTATCATCTGCAACAGGGTGTGTGCTGTTCTGATGGGTAATCTTACACTAGAGGTAGGAACTATTAAACTTGGTTTTATTACATCCTCTCATAAAGACCTAAAAATTCAAAGTTGTTTTCAATTTGATAGTTTTATCACATTTCACTCAGTAAGAAGTGGTTGTGCAGGTGGTTAGGCTATGGGTTATTGATCAGAAGATCAGAGATTCAAACCCCAGCACTTCCAAGCTGTTAGACCATTGAGTAAAGTCATTAAAACACTCTGCTGCAAGTGTGCTGTGTCGTGGCGGGCCCTGAACTCTGACCCCTGGCTCATAATCAGATGGGATATGCAAAGAAAAGAATTTCACTGCATAATGTACACTAACTGTCCATTTTAACAGAGACTCCGGTATACCTGCTTATTTATGCAGTTATTTAATCAGCCAATCATGTGACAGCAGCACAATGCATAAATTCATGCAGATACAGGTCAAGAGCTTCAGGTAATGTTCGCATCAAACATCAGAATGGGAGGGAAAATTATATTTATTACTAAGTGTGGCATGGTTGTTGGTGCCAGATGGGCTGGACTGAGTATATCAGAAATTGATCTTTCTGGATTTTCACACATAACACTGTCTAGTGTTAACATAGAATGGTGTGCTAAACCGAAACATCCTGTGTGTAGAGGGTTTACAGATCGAAACACCTTGCTGATGAGAGAGACCAAAGTACACTAACCAGACTGATCTGAGCTGACAAGAAATCACTCTTTACAACCAACTGTTGCTTGTGATTATCCAAGGACATGTGCCAAACTCAAGGCCCGCGGGCCACATCCGGCCCGACGTCCAATTATATTCGTCCCGTGAGATCATTTTATATATCTCTCTCTTTTTTTAATGGCCCAGTGATATGAAGCGCCGATAACACACAAACTACAAATAACATAATGCAGCGCAAAAACTGCCTTAACGAACAATGGGCAACCTGCAATCATTCCCGCACCAATTACGTCAGATCAATCAAGCATCTGTTGACGTATATAATGCTAATTTCAAGTCAACGCTAGCTTCTAACAATGGGCAAGAGAAAAGTTGATTCTGAAAACGGAGCCTTTCAAAACCGCTGGGAGGCTGAGTATATGTTTACTGACATTGCTGGTAAACCCGTGTGTCTTACCTTACTCCAAACATAAACCAACTTGATGCCAAGAAAAGATGCCAAGCATCCAGTTCTGACAAAATCGCACAGGAAACTTGATTTGTTATTATTTTAACTTTTACTTAAAAGCACAATTTTATTTATATTTTCAGTTTTTTTTGCAGCATGTTCATAATTTTAATTTGTATAATTTTGACAGGAGATATTTTCATTTAAGTCATTTTAAATTTAAGCTTATTTATTTTGGAATAATATCGTATCCTGTCTGCTTCTATTCATATTTATGTTCAAAAAACCTTTAGTTTTAGTCTGTTCAATAAATGTTTATCCTGTTCGGCCCGGGACCTAATGTGTGCTTTGAATTTTTGCCCCCTGTGAGATTGAGTTTCACTCCTCTGTCCTAGGAGATCAGGATGGTTGTTATTAATATTAACTGAAGCTCTAAACCTGTATCATTGGATGATTGTATAAATGAGCAGATGGCAACAAGGACATTGCAAATGAAGCCTGAGGCTACAGTACATGGGGTTTTAGGCCTTTAAACTAATTTGCTGTGACATAAATGAGCTGCATAGACAGTGATCACAATGAGTTTTCTTTTGCTAAACAAATTATAATTTAGCTGTCCAGCCTCTGTGGATCATTCTAAGGACTGATTCGAAGACTAATTCTTTGATTAACAGTAGGCCATAAGCACTCTTCTGGATATGTTGCCAAGCAAATTATTTGTTTGTTTAACCGTATAATACTGAATACGTTGGATCAGCTTAAATTACTGAATACTGAATATAGTCAGTGCGTAAGACATCTGATGTCAAATCTATATCAATATTCAGAGGGGCCCAAAAATTATATGCACACTTCAACAGTGGGTATCTATGCCCATTTTTAAAGCAAGATGATGCACCACCACGCTACCACCGAGACATGAGGGCCTAACTCATTGACCATCTACCCATTGATGTCTATGTAAGTCTAATAATACAGCTTTCATGCTGACGTGTGTATACATTTTTGGGCCCATCTGTATAAAGTATAGTAAATCATAGCAGTGATATCCCTCAAAAACTGCTGGTGGCCTTCTATCGCTGCTCTATAGCGAGCATTCTCACATACTGCCTCTGTGTGTGGTTTTCTAGCTCCACAGCATCACAGAGAAAAGCGCTCCAAGGGGTCATAAAGGTCGCCCAGAATATAGTCGGCGGTCCTCTCCCCTGTCTGGAAAAACTACATCGCTCCCGCTGCTTATGGAAAGCCCAGAATATACTGCAGGACTCCTAACACCCTGGGCATAAACCGTTTGAACTGCTGCCATCAGGCAGATGGTACAGAACAATCACAACCAGAACAAACAGATTAAAGAACAGTTGTTGCAAAATTACTAAATGTTGCTAAATTTGTTTCGAAACAATGCTCATTTCCAATTCTATGAAAATATTTATTTATTTTACTAAGTTTTACCAATTTATTTATTTTATTTTACTTTTATTCTTTTATGCACTAAGGATGGCACTTCATGAATGATGTGCTGAGGTATACAGTATGTAATTATTTTACAGGGTATAAGCATTTACCTTTTTATGAACTCAATAAATTCAAATTCTCATTTTGTGGGAAAGCTTTAACCATCTGTATATTTCTTTGTGAGGCTTGATTGTATTATCTTGACAACAATAAAACAATGAAGTCTGTCATATGCCTGTGTGAGCAAATTGAGTCTTCATAAATCAACATTGCATTTTTAGCTGTTTTAACAGTAGTCATGTGGGGTTTTTTTCATCTTTAAGTGTTTGTCTTAGGATAAACATAATTTATTGTTCATAAAACATTACAGCTAACAACTAGAGTAGCTTGTGTGGTGTTCCACTGGCAAATCCAACACCAGCTGTACACTATATGCAATTCATTTGTTTTTGCTATATATTTCCATCTATAATAATAATAATAATAATAATAATAATAATAATAATAATAATAATAAAACTGGTCTCAGCGCTCTTACAAGGCATAAAAATATCCCAAAATACAATATACTAACCAAACATTACATGATATAAAAGAATAAATTACTAACTAATTGCTCAATAATAATGTTTTAAGTTTTGTCTTAAAAACCGACAGAATGTCCATGTTTCTAACTGCAGCAGGCAGTGCATTCCACAATTGAGGGGCTGCAACTGCAAATGCCCTTCCGCTGTAGGTTTCTGTCCTGTAACTAGGCGCCACAAGAAGGTTTGCAGTACTAGATTGTAGACTGTGGCCCGGCTTGTAAGTAGTGAGTAGATCCATGAGGTAGGTGGGAGCCAGCCCCCTAAGAGCCTTTAAGTTATTAAGAGTATTTTGTAAGTAATACGCTTCCGAACTGGTAACCAGTGTAAATCTCTAAACATGAGAGACATGTGATCAAATTTCTTTGCATGTGAAACTAGGCGAGCTGCAGAATTTTGAATTCGTTGAAGTTGATCAATTTGGTTAGATGGAAGACCACACAGTAAGCTATTGCAGCTGTCCAGCTTCGAGGTGATGAATGCATGAACAAGTCTTTCAGTATCAGCCTGGTTCAGATATTTCCTGATTCTGCCGATATTGCGAATGGCATAGGAGGCAGATTTGCATATATTATTTATGTGTGATGAGAAGTTAAGATGCCTATCCAAATCTACATCAAGATTTCTAGCAGAATCTACCGGACTGACTAAAGGTCCATTACTTTGTATACTACGTAGAACGTGAGCATTAGTGAATCTTGATGAAAAGTGGACTACTTCAGTCTTAGCTGGATTACATAGAAGAGCATTAGTTGAACACCAAGTTATCACAACCTTGATACATAGTTCAAGTTTGGTAAGAGAATCAGAGGACTCTTCACCCAGCTGCATCCGTATGTACAGTTGAGTGTCATCTGCATAGATCATGCAGTCCAGATTATGACTATTGATGACTCCCTATAATGGTGAGAAATAGAGAGAAAACACTAGGGGTCCCAAAACTGAAACTTGTGGAACACCAAAAGCAAGTGGTGTACTTGAAGAGGATCTATTCTTCACCATTACCATCTGGACCATCACAGGCCATCACACTATCTCCAGTGTTCTTATTCAATGAGCTCATATGTTACGGATCATTAGCAGATCATTTCTTTCTCCACACTTGAACTTTCCACCACTTTGATGGAGGGTAATATCTTTTTCTGGAATTTTGTGCCTGATCTTTGTAGTTCTTTGCAAATTTCCAACATGGCCTTCTGATTCTGATGGGTGGTTTACATTTTGCATCATGACCTCTATGTTTTTGTTCCTTGAAGTATTCTTCAAATGGCTGACTGTGAGCTCTTCACCTCGGCTCTGTGGAGATTGTTGAAGATGCCACTGACTGTTGGTTTTTGGTTTCTCTTCACAGATGTCACGATGTTTCTGGCATCAACTGCTGTTATTTCCTAGGCGGACCTGTTCAGTGCCAGGGTGTTAGTACACCACTGGCTTCATTCTTTTGCAAGACATTCCAAATTACAACCCTATTTCCAAAAAGTTGGGACACTGTGTAAAATGTAAATAAACACAGAAGGGGATTATTTGCAAATCAGGTAAACCCATATTTAATTGTAAAGACAACATTTCACATGGTAAAACTGAGAAATGTTATTGCTTTATGGAAAATATATACTCATTTTGAATTTGATGGCAGGAACAAATTTTTAAAAAAATGTTTGTGCAGTTGCAACAAAAGACTGGAAATGTTGTGTAATTCTGTGTAACACAAGAAAACACCTTATTAGATTAATTATCATCAGTCAGTAACATGATAGTATACAGTACAAAAGAGCATCCCAGAGAGGAAGTAAAAGTGAAAGACTGCGTGGGTAAATAGTGCAACGATTTTAGAATACTGATTCTTAACATAAAATTGCAAAGAATTTGAAGATCATTGAAAGATTTAGAGAATCCACAGAAATCTCTGTATCCGAGGTACAAGGCTGAAAACCGATACTGGATGGAAAACAGATGTGATTCTGGACACCACATTCTCTCAGTTAAAGAGTAGAGGAACCATCTGGCTTATTATTAGTACAGTGTTCAAAAGCCAGCTTCTCTGATGATATGGGGTTGCATTAATGCACATCTGGGAAGGTACCATTAATGCTGAACTATATATACAGGTTTTGGAGCAACATAGGCTGCCATCCAGACAGTCAACTTCTTTTTTAGGGAAGGTCTTGCTTGTTTCAGCCAAACCATATTCTACACATATTACAGCAAATTATCCAACAAAAGCTCCATGTCCCAATTTGTTTAACACATTAGGAAAGAAAATCTGAAATTCTGCTCATCATCTCATCTCATATTCATCTTTTGATCTCAAACCCAAAACTATTTAGTGTATAGCAAAAACAAAACAATTGGCCTTGCCTTTCCATTACATTTAGAGGAGTCTGTATACCTTTGCTCCATATAGTGTAGTTGCCATGAAATCTGGCTTTTAAGCTAGGATTCAGATCACTGGTAACTCATCTGCAAACTGCTCTAACCCACCTCACCTCATATATGCTCAAGTTAAATCCCGAGCAATAGGTCTTCTTGTCTCCTAAATTTGGTCGTTCTCTTTTCAAAAGCCATTTCAATCTGCATTAACAAATCGTGTTTGATTGAAATGAAATCATTGTAACTTAAAACTGGCAAATAATGCAAAATTCAAAAAAATGCACTATGCTGAGCTACAGCGCAATTATTTAGATGATTGTGGTTTGAGGTAAAAAAAAAAAAAGCATGTGCGCACACACACACACACACACACACACACACACACACACACACACACACACACACACACACACACACAC
>JAQLOM010151254.1:0-10451 GCA_030068315.1 Chrysichthys thysi
TTCAGGTATGAAAAGAGTAGTAGGGTACGGAAAAGGCGGTGGGTCATTGGAGATGGGCGTTTCCTACAGACCGGCGTCTATTTGAGACCGGCGTCTATTTGTCCTGACGTTTTTGAAATGGGCGTCTATAAGAGACAGGCCATTATTAGAAGATATACGGTATGTGTGCTTGGATTCGTTTGTGTCATTTGGCAGACGCCCTTATGCAGAGCAGCTCACGTTTATCTCATTTATACAACTGGGCAGTTGAGGGTCAAGGGCCTTGCTGAAGGTCTGAGCAGGGACAGCTTGGTGGCGCTGGGATTTGAACTCCTTCGACCTTAGGATCAGAAGCCCAATGTTGTAACCCCTGAGCTACCACTGCTTCTCAGGAGTCCTGAACCACGCGCCCGGATCCCTGAACTTACTTGATGGATGTGGTCTTTGTGGACATGGTCCCTTCCTTGTCCTGTGAAAAAATAGTGCTGTGGTAAAGTTGCTTTTATATTGGACATTTGGAGCACATTCGAGGGTCTTTCATCTCTTAATAAACACATAAAAAGGACGAAGAGTGTATCCTCTTGCTCTGGAGTACACCGAGAACGTACGTCTGGTCGTTTCAGTTCCTGAGTGCTTTCCCGAGTTACAGGTTCTCCATGCGTCACTTCATTAATGATGTAAAGCTCAACGTGTAGCAAAAATCCTACTAGGAATGCTAACCTCGCAGCTGATCAGACGCCCTGCTGTGCGAGAGTCGGCACTGAATCCTGAGCCGGAGGGCCGCTCGCCCGTGATTAAGCAGGAGAATTAGCGCAGATCGCTGACCATTGTACTGTAATCTTGAGTAATTCCTCTGTGCACAGGAACTCGGGCTCTTTAGAGATCGCTTCAGATGAGATTTAATTACGCAGGTGGCATATTTATTTATTTATTTTTTAAATTTTTTTTTTTTTTGGTTCGATTTGGTAAATCAGAACACCCGTTTAGCGTCTGTCCCTCCGCACCTCAGGATCAGACCATCCGTCACATCGTCCACCAGACTCCTCCGTAGCATGCCTCCTCCGTTTCTGCTTCCCGCATAAAAAAGGGAAAGGAACTTTCTTGCGCTTTCCAGAGCGACCCCGAGACATGTTTGCACTTTCGCGTCGCGGCTGTTTGTCTGGGATAAATTATCGAGCCAAGACTGCGCACAGGAACACTCCAGGAAAATGCTTTTTCACCTCCACAAACATGACCTTCAGAGTCTGAGAGAAGGTTAATGCCTCCGTGTTGGCAGGCATAAAGAGCACCTCGTCAGAGCACGCTGCTTGTCCTGCTGCGCAAATAACCACCAACCGATGGAAATCCGATTTTAGTGATTGTTCTAATTAGTGTGAAGTAACTGTGAAATGCTGCTTGGTTTTGGCAGCAAGCTCGAGTTCTTCGTCTTCTTATTACTACACTGTGAGCATTCTGGGAACCGTCTTTCCTGAGGTCCGACGCGGCCCGGATCTCCGAGGCGCTTGAACTGGGACTCATCTAAAAATGTAATTTATTCATTTTTTTTAATTTTATAAACTTGCCATCTGAGGCCCACATCACAGTGAATAGATGCTGCTCTTCACACAGTTACTGCAGGTGCTGAAGCTGAATCAGGGCAAAATGCATATTTTTATCTGGGTTGCTGTTTTTGTTTTCTTTCATCACGGTATGTACATTAAACGAAACAAAAAAAACAAAAATTAAGAAGTGCTTAGAGCTAAAACAAATAAATAAGTAAAATAACGCGTCCGTATAACTGTGTTTCGTTAATCAGAAATATAACAATGGCAAAAAGTAAGCAAACCTTTTCCAAGTGCATGTAAGAATCTTTTTTTTTTTTTTTTTTTTTTAAGTGACATTTTATGTGTCGCATCCATCGGGTTTTTTTTGTTTTTTTCCTCTTTTTGGTCATCAGTTCAGATCTCCTGAACACATGACGTTTCCTCAGCTCTTACAGTGCAGTGCAGTGCGTTCATGGGAACTGAGAGATTTCCAAAAATTCCTCGTAATTCCTCCAGATTTCCGGTCTGAGTTTTTCCTGAGCACTCCGATGTCTCCAAGTTGAGATCCTGTGACCCTTTGTGACGATGGCGCTCATAAGATCGAACAAGAAATAAGGATTTTAATCCATTTTCCGACGTTAACAAACAAAAATCACTAAATACCCAAAGATGGTTTGATGAGTATTTATCAAAGATTTCTCCGAGATATCTCTCTCTCTCTCTTTCTCGTCTTTTGATCAGCCAGCTCTTTCATGTCATTTTCCATGCCATTAACAGCGAATTATCACTTAATTATAAATGAAAAATAAACGAAGCACTACCCAAACAACTCCAGTTTTAATCCCAGTTTTTGTAGCGCGTGTAGCACAGAGCATGAGTATTGGTTTTATTTCTGACCGTCTAATGTGGGGAGTTCCCAGTAGTTGGGAGCGCAGCCCTCGGCGCCGTCCTGATGAACAGTTTCAGATCGCCGTCCTCTTTATGGATCGATTCAGGACTGAAACGTTTCTGTTCTTGCGATTAGAACTTTGATTGGAACAGGTTCGATTCAGACCGATTAAACGCTGCGTACGTAAAAGCATCCTCAGTGTTTGACGGACACACGAATGCACACTTCCTCAATCCGCACAGTTTACATCCCATCGTAAACAGATAACCCGTGTCTGCATCCGAGGCGAGCGGCTGAATCCGGAGTGTCACGGCGACTTACTTTCCGCGTGTGTTTTTTTTTTTTGTCTGTGTAGGACATGACGCAGCAGCGCGTAAGCCATGTAATTACGCTTCATCCCCATTTAGTTGTCCGCAGGCTTCCGTTCACCGTTTCTGTTTCCGTAGGGCAGAATAAACACGCCGCGCGTGTGGAGTTCATCTCCATACCGGATTTGACACATTTTTCATAAGGAGCTTTTTCACACATAATCCCTAAGTGCATGATATTTTTAGTTTGTTTCACACTGCGTGCACCCTTGCACCCGTCACTCACTCGTTTGCACTCGTTTTCAAATCTGATTTTCTGTTTGGTCGACCACGGGCCGTGTCCTGAGTCCAGCCGTACGCGCTTAGCGAGCACGGTTCTGGAGAGATAACGTACGGCTCGGGTGCAGAGGTGCGGTGCGAAGCTGTCTGATGGGCTTTGGGGTCATGTTCTCTCTCTCTCTCCCTCTCTCTCTGTCGCTCTGTGTTTTCCAGCTCAGTGGAGCTTTTCTTCCCGCTTGGAGGTGAGCTCACCCCTCCTGCTCCCTCCATCATTAGAATGCTGCAGAGCTCTCGCCTTCCTGCCTCTGCAGTCGCCTCGGAAACCTTAGCGCCATTCCTCTTCATTCAGGAAAATGATCAGCTGCACTCGGACCTCGGAGACTATCGCTCTTGATTATTTATTCATCTAGACATCGTTTTTAACGGCTTTGCTTACGTTTAACCACATCCGAGTCCAAAGCTGAGCGTGCACCACGTAGCGTAAACCCTCTGACTAGACCATGCAACACCACGGTTAGTAGGCTGTAGCTGACTGCTTCGGTTTCCAGAAACTGACATGGAAAACCTCCTGGAAGAGGTGAAGGGAGCACTGCAAAGTGGGCGACACTAATATAAGGAAGAATCAGAAAGTAAAGGCAATTTTTAAATGAGCTGATAACCAAGAGAGTAAAAGACAGTATGGAGTGGAGACGGCCATCTTCTCCAGTGAAGAAGAAATTCAAAAGTCAGTAATTTCCCCCAAGAAAATCATCTTAACCTTCTCTTGGATCATGAAGGTTCCTGTTCTGGTGCATTTCCAAGCGCATGGACAAACTTTGAACAGTGTAAATTCCTGTACGTTGCTGCGAAATGACCTTCAACCTGCAATTCGCATCAAAAGAAGAGGAACGCTGCCCAAACCAGTCTCAATGCACCATGACAATGCACGTCCTCATGCAGCAGCAGGGACAGTAGAGACAGCGCGACGGCTCGGGTTTCGACGTCTCCCACGTCGTCCTTACAGCCCGGATCTGGTGCCGACCCATCATCACATCTTCGGTCCCCTGAAGGAGGTGCTGCGCGGTCGCAGATTCACCTCTGATGATGAAGTAAAGGAAGCGGGGCTCACCTGGCTTTGGGAGCAGAAGAAAAACAACTTCTCTGCAGGAATCCAGGAGCTCGATGAACGATACGACTAATGCGTCGTCTCACATGGGGACTGTGTGGAACAGGGACGTGTTCAGGGTCTCACAGTGACTTCTGTTACAGCCGTTACATGGATTTTGCCTTTACTTTTTGATTCTCCCTCGTAAAGATTTCTCACGATGAGACACATTCTATGATTTTTTATTTATTTATTTATTTTGTTGTTGTTTTTTTGTTTTGCATGTTCATTCCTATTTGTAGCTAGTGAGACTCGCTAGGAATGTTTTTATAGTTGGATTTCAGTACAGCCAGCACCGCAAGCCTGCAGAGCTGGCAGAAATCACTGAAACCACGGCAACTAAAGGAAATAACATTCCCAAAACCTACCCGTGTCCAGCTTTTTAAGTGAAGCGAGGCGAGATATCGCTGGTGTTGTGAGCGGGTATTTGACAAATTGCGTTCTAGCTACTCCATCTATGTGAGAACTGCGTGTATATTTTGTATGGTTGCTATAGCAACAGCAAGCAGATTAATGCTGCTGATGGACTGTTCACATTAGAAGTGCGTGGCCTTGTGTGTGTTTTGTGTGAGGGTCAAACATTTATTTATTTTTTTGCTCAGTTCTTTTTCTGCATCACTTATCGTCTCATGTTTCAGAACTTTTGCCTGCGTTTATTTTAGCCATAAAAAATGACACGTTGGTAAATATTTGTAGCTCTTCAGTCACTCTGGAGTGAAATTGAAAGCCTGTAGATTGACTCGCTTGGCATTTCATTCCGTCAGGAGGTACTCTTGCTGTAAAAAATGGTGTGCAGGGGAAATTTTCTCCCGCTCTCTGCCTTTCCCGCGGCCTCACCGGTAATCAGTTAGGAGGAAACCGCTGAGCCGTTAAACGCTGTCCTTCCTGCATGCTTCAGGTCGGCGTGTCGGCGGCGTGTATGTTCGCAGGGCGCGACAATTAATGCTCGAATGTGCGAGCGCGACACGACCGACTCTACTCGCACGCTGTGTTAATTTGGCACAAACATGTCGGACAAATTGCCCGCCCCCCCAGGGAGTCAGAGCAGTGAAACGAACTGTGCCTCCATCTTCTGGAAGCTTGCGTGATGATGGCTGTAGTCCTGCGTAGCGGCATTGTGCACTCCTCAGCAGGCCACTACACCCTGCCCTTCAGGCTCTTCTGCCAAGACAGCATTCTTTAAAAATCTGTCATGCTGGAATTCACATACAGGCTGTTTATATTAAAGCTTACACCAAGCGTGTAGGTCCGGGAACGTCGGACTCACAGGGGAGTTTAACCCTTTATTGGGTGACGCACCGTATGTGGACGTCAAAACGCCCGTCCCTCTGTGAGGTCATAGAACCACATGGATTTCTTCTATCTGAAATAAACTGTCCTTTTTAAGGTTATATGTGTTTTTCTTATTTATTATTATTATTTATTTTTACGTGTTTTATTTTATTTTTTATTTGACCCTACACTGGGCATATATGGTAACTCTATTGACCTTAATTTTCTGCATAAAAATGAAAAGTCTTGTAATATGACTCCTTGAAATATCCTCCAATAACGCTCTCGGGTTGAAAAATGTTTGAATGAATATCCAAGCATTTCAGTTAGTGCACAATAAAGTGACGTAAAAACGGGACTAAAGCCTTGAATAACAGATGTTTATGGAGATAATCTTCTCTGGCTTGGACCACAGAGTGGGAAGCTCACTTCCAACTAACTGCTCATGAGACTACAGTGAAGTTCTATGTAAGCTCTTTGGTCCCACTCTAGCTGACAACCAGCTGTGGCTTTTATATCAATAAATTAATCTCGTAACCGTGATTTTAATAATGATAACATTTTCATCTTACTCGTAAATATCTAAAGACTGATAGCTCGAAGCTCTCATCCAGTCTTAGACCCCAGACGTGAATAATAATGTGTTCATGATGCACACAAACATTCAAAGAATGTCCCATTTAAGGAAAAGTCCTAAAAGGAAGCTGAAATTCCAGTTTAAAACCTGAAGGTTATGTTTTATAGGGTGAGCTCAGATTATTAGGGACAGGATTTGATTAGATTCGCGGTAAAACACCACTAATGGACAAAAGAGCGAGAAAAAGAGCGGTTTTCCTGAATGCGTCCATATTGATTTTCCCGCTCGTACAAATGGAAAGGGGTTAATTTGGGCGTGACCTCATTCCCAGTGCTGAAATCTGACTTCTGACGCAAACATGACGCAGCATTAGGACAAAAGGTAGAGAAAGCGCTTCTTGGTATTCTCATTGGTTTCTGATGTTTGGACATCATGTACTCTGATACTCAACATGCACTGATTTTACTGTGAAATCTATGATATATATGTGTATATATATTTTTTTTTCTGTAATTCTAAAGTCTTCAACACCACAAATCTTTGGCGAAACAAAGGCTGGCGTAGAATGAACAAGAGTGCTCGAGAATATTCCTCTTAATGTTCTATATCCTCTATATCAACGCTCTGTAACGTTCCACAACATTAAATGAATAAAAAAAACAATGTTCTTTAATAAAGTTAAAAACAAAACATGCCATTGTTGGCAGATTGCTGTGGTACGAGAGGAATAAAATCACATCATGCTGTGCTGTTACGGGAAAACGATCGACTCCGCGTCATGACACCGTTGAGTCGGCGCTTAAAGCAAACACGAAACCCGGATAAGAAACCACATCTTTTATGCTCCGTTCCTGAGCATCACTAGGAGTGAGTTCGTAACCAGGCATCTCACTCCTGGGTTTTTCCACCGATTTAATGAGCAACATCTTTTCAGAGAACCTTCAGGTCTTATTTCGAGCTGCGCTGCCAATCTGGCGATCGTGACCAATTTCCTCCTGCCGTCCTCCTTTCCTGTGGCCTGTCCTCTAATCTCCAAGCTGACGTCTATCAATTAGGAAGGCGGTGAGCCGCTAATGTTGTCTTTTCCTGCCCGAGTGCAGAAGCAGCAGTCAGACGGAGGTCAGACCTGACAGGAAGATCGACAGGCTGTGTCAGCATGAAGGCTGAAGCCTTTTCATTACAGCTCTCTGACACGCGGTACTACAGCACAGACACCCCCATTATCATCATCATCATCATCATCATCTTCTGTCCCACTGTGCCCTGTCCCGTAGATTAATCTGGTTTTCCTCATGCACATCGGGGCATTTTAAACATTTTCGCCATGCGTCTTGGACCGCTCGAACATATGGCCGTTACGGATCGACGAGGCGCGGAGTCACAGGCTGAGGATGTGCCAGCGGGCTGAAGACGTGCCTCGAATGCACGATGTAGGAAAAGCAGCCTTCCATCCTGAAAGCAATTTAGTCCGCTGAAAGGGAGAGAAATAGCGGTGAGATTTTTCACGCTGACACGACGCCCCGTTTTGAGTGCACGTTTGTTGTCTTTCCTCAAAAAAACGAGGTCCGAGTCAAGAAGTGTCCCGATTTTTCAACCTGATGGCGGATCTTACACCTACATGCCGCCGCGATCCGGTTCCCGGTGACCCAGAATGCTCTAGGAGGTCAACGACACCAGGATGAATTATTAAGCATCGCTGTAACCTGTAACTAAAGGTCATGAGTCATTATTTTAAAGTGCACGCTTGGATCACGTATCAGAGTGTTCCAGGCCTTTTCACTCAAGGTTCTTTCGCCTAGTCTCGTATTTCCGTACGCTTCTCCTAATGTTCGCGTGGAATATAAAATGATGGAGCTGGTATGAACGCAAGAACATGTAGCATTAGTGTTCATGTTAGGGGTTTATTTTTAAACGTGCACGCTGGAAAGTTACGGGTCACGTGTGAGATATGGGTGGACGCCGTGCCCTAGAGGGGGTCGCACAACCTCGCTTGCTAAGTATTTAATCTTCGGGACACTGGACGTTTTACGTCCCGCTGAGCCATGTGTCCTCGCGGGGCAATCTGCTGACACGGACATCGTAAGTGCACCTGAGAAAGTCAAACAGATTCACACAGACGTCCAGGCGGTTTAAAGGTGCCAGCTTGCACCGCAGGTCCGCAGTGCCGAGCATACCAGGGGAAAAACGGGAGAAAAATTCAGTACTTTTGGACGTCAAATTTAGAGTAATTGATATTCAGTTCTGTTTGCCCTGAGGAGGTTATTTCTGAATTTTATATTTATTTCATTTGTATTTTTATCTTTCATACGAGCGTTTTTTGCAGGTTGTGTGGTGAGTGTTGGGCATATGTTAGATTAATAGTATCTGTAAAGTTAAAATGTTTTCATTTAAGCACGGTAAGTTAAACGTTAAAGAGCACGCTGGCCATGCGATGGCGTTCTTTCGTGGAGCGTCATCCTGTGCCGTTACTGAAAATAAAAAATTGAAAATTCATATTCAGTTGTGGTGGTGGAGGGGGGGAAACGAGCAGAGCTACCGTGACAGTTTCATCTTCAGCGCTGTTGTGAAGTAACTGATCGCTTGAAGGCTCTGGATCGAGATGACCAACACGTGACACGTGATGTACCTAACGCTCCTGCCCCTCTGCACTCTGCCACACCTGAGAAAGAAGTCCAGCATTTTAGATGCTTTTTTGAGCTCTGTTTATGCCTGAAAATGCCGAAGCCTATTTCACGCCCATTTCACGCACACCGGCGTTTGTTTCCTGTTTTGGATGCCATATTGTTATGCGACTCCATACCAGACTCGAATCATGTGTCACAGAGAACGTGTGCAGGTGCAATGTCTGTATTTGAACTCTAATTCCACCTAGTGTGTTCTAGTACCTGTGCGGTTTCTGTTACTCGTTGTCACAGAAGAACTTTTAATTAGGACAAGATTTTATTTATATACACACACACACACACACACACACAATGCGGGTCCTCGAGAGACGTTGGAATTCAGTTCCTATGGTGCGACATAACGCGATTCTTGCCATAAGTCAGAACTCACATACATGTACTGTACATAAGTAGCACCCATGTCCAGCGGATGTAAACAAAGCCATGTTCCTCGTATAGCGCCACCTGACGACGTATTCGTCTGCTCCGCTCGCCAACTAGTTCCTGCGCGAAATTTGTTTTAACGTACTTCAGCATGATGGAACAAGACTTTCTTAATAAATTAAACAGGAGATGGTGACCGACGTAACCACGAAACAGCGCAGGTCGAGGACGTCGTAAACTGAGGCGTTTAGAGTTGCCGATGTTGGAAGTGAAAAGCAGAACATCGGATATTAAGAGGGCAGATTATTACTATTATTGGGATGATTTTGTCATATATCTGGCAACCCTGCACACCACAATTGCCCGACCGGCCTCGTATAGACACGCAAGCAGGGTGAATCTAATGCCTGCAGCGTATTTAATGCAGAAAGAGACACGTGTTGGGTACGCATGTTGTAGCCACACCCGTTTATTCACTTAAACAAAAGGCCCAACAGATGCTGAAGGTGGTCCCCCGTCACGTCTGTGCACCTACACATGGGGTGACAGGAGGAGAGAAAGGGGCTACGGCTTCCTCCAAAGGGCGTGGTACCGGTGTAGGGGGTGGGGCTCCAGTTTCATGGCCCACCCTGTAGTGATTAAATTCTAGGCAGAAGAACTTTGGAAGAGCTGTTTGAGGAAACTGAACAGCTTGGACTCCTCCATCTCATGTCGGCATCTTGTAAACTGTAATGCATGCTGTAATATCTTGTTGATCTTTTTACTTTTGAGATCAGGCATCAGGTTGGTGTTGCAGGCCTGTGTCCATGTCCGTCATGATGTCTGTCAGATCGCGCCTGAAATTTTCACTCTAAACTGGAAAGTTTGCTTCCAGGCAGTTTGAAAAGTGGGCGGAGCTTGTTCAGCTCTTCATCTCTGCTCAACTATTTCGTCACCTCTGAGCGCTCTTCTGATGTCTTCTAAAGATATCTCGCGTGTCATCCCGACGCACGCACGCCTGCCCGCACGCACGCCGACGGCGAGATGAATCAGGCGTAAGCCGCGACCCCTGTGTCTCCCATCCTGTCTGTTCCAGAGCGTGACTTATGTTGTCTTTGAAGAGGCTCTGGCGCAGATGATGGCTTTCCAACCTGATTTACGTAGCACTCACACGGAGGTAAGGCAGAGAGCGTGCGAGTGTATGTATGTGCGTTTTTTTTATTAATATTTATTTTATTTTTTTTACGCCGGCTGACAGAATTATGCCACCGGCTCTGAGAGGTTATGCCAGAGTGTCCTTGCAGGAGCTCTCCTTCTGGGAGCGCTGTTAACGAGGGCCAGGCAGTCGTGCGGTTAGCATGAGCACTGACGTTTCCTCCTCGCCAGTGCTGCTACGCTGTCGTCAAGGGCTTGTTTGTACTTCTCACAAAAGACCCAGTTGTGTGTGTGTGTGT
>JAQLOM010151258.1:0-13969 GCA_030068315.1 Chrysichthys thysi
GTTTTGCGATTATTTCTTTCTTTATTTCTCCTGTTATACGCTTAGGCTTCTTACTCTCACTACCATTTCCACCTTCCACTTTCTTGGGACCCATAATGAAGGCTTGTAGAGCAAAAATGCAGAGAAACACGATGAAAAAATGCATTGAACACGTTCACACCACGAGTGCTTGACCGGAACTGAATGTTTGTGCCTTGATGTGTGGGTCGGCTTCTTGTACGTTAGTAGAGGATTTGTTCATCGATCGGTACAAAATCTGCTCAGGGAATTGGTTCGGCATCCGACGCGTTTGCAAGCTGAGAGTCGATTGTATATAAAATATTGTATTTGGTTTACACCATGGTTATTTGAGAAATAACACAACTTGTTATTTAATAAAGAACATCATTTATTTTCCCTGTTAATAGTTACACATTCCATGTTGGGGAACATCTTCAAAACAAGTTCCCGTTCTCTTGTCTCTTTTTTCCCTCTCTATCGAAATTAAAGGCAGGGTAGGCAACTTGTTTTAGAAGCTGCTGTCGATTTATATTACTCAAATAATAACCCAAATTCTCACCAAGGAAAATAAATCCTTACTTTCCTTTTGTTTGGCCAGAGAGCGTTCACAGAGAGAGACAACTTGTATCTAGATTGCTATCCTGCAAGAGAAGGCAAGTGCGAACATGCTTCTGATTGGTTAAGCATGTATGATCCTTCTTCTCGAGTGATCCTCGGAAAACAGTAAATGAAACGAGTTGCTTGGACAAGGTGTTCAGACAAAAACCTCTCAAAATAACTGGCTAGACTAATGTTCAGACAGACACTCAAAAACATGCACGTTAACCTCAACAATGTGACAATTTAAGACGTGATATTATTTTAAATCATCTAAGCAACAGGAAAGAGAATCAGTAAGAAATAATACTGTTCTCCACAAACCTTTTTCTGGTTACATTTCTTGAAATTCTCTTTACATTCCAACACCGAGGAACAAATCAAATGCTCTGACAATAAAAAGAAAAGAAAAAAAAATCTGTCCTCTGTGGCAGTCGCGGGGCAGTAAAAAGCCTGTGCATTCATTTCGTGTGGCCTGAATGAAATGACCGGATGTCCTACCTACCTGCACACGCTCTGCTTGTGCAATCGCTGCATGTGAACAGAGCCTAAAGTTAGCGAGCTAGTCGACAGCTCTGAGTACTAACCATAGCCATGTTCGCTGTTTATATTCATTATGATCATTTTACCGTCTCTTCTTACAGGTGAACGATACCTCAGGTAGTTGGATATGACGATGATGTGCTACACTTGCATTACAGTCATTTACATTACAGTCATTTACATTACAGTCATTTGGCAGACGCTCTTATCCAGAGCCACTTACATTTATCTCATTTATACAACTGAGAAGTTGCGGGTTAAGGGCCTTGCTCAAGGGCCCAACAGTTGAACTCCCAACCTTCTGATCAGTAGGCCAATGTCTTAACCCCCTGAGCTACCCCCTGCCCACTTCTCTCATGGATTCATCCTCCCGCAGCAGTAGTCAGGTGGTGTGCATTCATGTGTTTTGGAGAAGTGGCTCAGGAGAAAGGGCTGAAGGGGGGAAGGAATTTTTTCGGTTGGATACTTTCAAAATCTAGCACACTCTTACTGGTTTCTCCAGAATACCCGTCCTAACTTTAACACACCAAAAAAGTACAGCTTCAAAAATGAAAGCCTTCCCGATCCTGGAAAACTTGTGTTACATCTTCACCTCTGACTGTTAGTTACAAAGCGCTGACTCTGGAGACTCCTTCCAGAAATGCTAAAGTAACGTCTCCTTGACCTTCAGCTGTCCAGAAGTATAATAGTCTAATAACTATTAAAACATGACATTTCTTACCTTCTTGTCTCAGGGAGACTTTTTGCTTGACGTAAGAAAACTAGTCTGTATTGAGTTGTATACTGTTTTTAACATTTCTTTAAAAAGACAAACAAATAAACAAACAAACAAACACGTGACCCTCCATTACAAAACCAGTCACATGGGTCAAGTTTTCACAACCAACAAATATATTTAATAATATGTTCATCTATGTATACACTGAACATGAATATGTGTTTCAACAGAGTTCACGCCTGATAACGAGCCAAAAATTGCAATTTTTTAAAACGGCCTTTTGTGAAAATACAATAACTAAAACTGACCCATGTGAGTGGTTTTGTAATGGAGGGTTACATGTAGCACACGCAAAAAAAAAAAAAACTGCAAAAGCATAAAAGGTGATCCAACATCAAAGTACTTTATTTCCAAAAGGCTCTTATTATTTAGGATTATTTACGACTTATTATTATTATTATTATTATTATTATTATTACTATTCTTCTTCTTATTCTTATTCTTATTATTATTATGATCTTTTTTACTGTTTTGGCATGAATCTCAAATGGCCTCAAGAGAAACTGTAGGTTTAAGAAAAAAATAAAAAGCAATAAAACAAATGAATAAAAAGAATGAAAAGACAGATTCTGGTCTATGCAAATAAGTAACTCTTTCTGAAATAAAGTTGGAAAGATTATAGTTCATCTGTTTTATTTATTTATGTACGTATTTATTTATTTATTTATTTATTTATTAAATGCTAATAAATGTTCCATCGACGGTGATATATAATTATAAACTAATACTTTAATGCATTCAATCACTAAATATTTTTCTTAGGTAATTATAACATAAATGCTATTTTTTTAATGAATTAAACAGCACTAATACAACACAATTTGCATTATTTTCATTTTCATAAGAGTTTTTTTTTTTTTTTTAAATGAAGGATGAACTCCCAGGTCAATAAAAGAAAACATATCTGAGAGCATGAAAATAAGTCACGTTTTGATGAGTTATTAATTAATGTTAGTGTTGTTAATCAATGATAAAACAACTGAAACCTGGCAACATAACTGCGCCTGTTTATTTGCCCTGTTTTAAACAGAGTCACTGAAACCTCTCTCTGTGTTGGACTGTAGCTGTGCTGAGCACTGTGTGGGCTGCTGCTGTGTTTCTGTAGGTGATTTGACACGCAATAATCCTCCGCTAGCCCTAAAGCGATACACAACTGACAGCGCCTCATGAATCTTTCAGACTGCTGGTGTAACCACCGTCGAAAGGCTTGGGATCACAAAGCAGATATTTAATGTGCATCCCAACAAAACTGCAAGCTGAATTTCTAATTGTCGGCTTTATTTCTGCTCAGAAAAGGCAGCGGTGACTCCTGATGCTAGTGCTTAGTTTCGGCTCAGTGACAAAGCTAAAGAAATGTCATTGTGGCTCTTTAGGGAATGGCTTGCTGAGAGAGAGAGAGACAGTGAGAGACAGCGAGAGAGAGAGAGAGAGAGAGAGAGAGAGAGAGAGAGAGAGAGAGAGAGACGCTGTGTAAATGCCATCATACACTCCTCTTCAGCGCTTGTGCCTCGGCCAATTCCCCGCGCTTCATTTTACACGCTCACTTACGTTACTTAAGTTAACCTTCCTCATGACGATCACATAATCTTGTGGAATAATGAGAAATATCAAAGTCAAGTGTAAATGCCTGGAACATTGTAATGGGTTCGTGAAGATTTGCTCAGAGATAATCTTTCATATGATTGGATTCATTTTGCAGAACACTGGATTCTAAAACGTCCATGAAATGAATGCATACACATTACAACCATAACTGTTTGTCCAGAAACAGCTTATTAAATAAGAAAGAAAACCTGTGTGTGCGTGTGCGTGTGTAATAGGCACATCATAAATGATGGAACAGTGTGATGCTGTCCAACACAAAGTGGACTTAATCTTACAAACCGAAAGTCCATTTTTCCCAATAACATTGCAATAAGTGGTGTTAAGAAATACACCACGGCAGGCTTTTTAATACATTTAACGTCGTAGAACGACCAGGAAACAAGTTACTTCCTGGTATCACAGTTGTAGTCGATCTCATAAGTATCTGGACAGTGAATTTGGATAATTATCCTCATTTTGTCCCTGTTCACCACCGCAGCTGATTTGAAATGAAGCCACCGATATGTGAATAAAGCACAGACTTGTAGCTTTTATTTTAAACGGCGAAACACAAATATTGCATTAACTGTTTCATAATTACAGCCGTTTTTTACGCATCCCCTCCTTTTTCACAGGCTCAAAGGTACGTCTACAAACTAACAATTATAAATACAGGTAGTCCTCATGTTACGATGGAGATGCATTCTGCTATACCCATCGTAAGTGGAAAATATCGCATGTCGAATGATGTAGGCCACTGCTTAGCCTAGCTTAGGTAGCTTAGTCTAGCTTAGCCTAGCCTACCCAGGAGTCTTTACCTGTAGGAGACACGCTGGGGTGTTTAGAAGACATGCTTTTGAATTCAAATTAGCTCCTGAAGCACACAAAAGAACATGCGGTAATGCACTGTACAGTACACCGATACACAAGTTAACTCGGTGAGTTGCGGGAGAGAGCGAAGCATCACGCAAGGCGAGTGACGTGTACATCCGGGCTTCGCCTGAGTACTTCCAGGTGTCGTCCGAACGTGTTGTACCTCATATGCTGTTACGCTGGCCTGCCAGCGAATCTTAAATATTTTCTAAATATTTAACGATTTCAATGTTGCGTATTGCAATCGACATCATGACTTCGAAAAATCGTAAGTCGGGCCATTGTAACTAGGGGAGCACCTGTATAAGCATCATTTTTAATCCTTGGATGCAAATCCGTTGACGTCAAATGAATGAATGAAGTCTGGAAGCAATGGACGTCATCAAATGCTGAGCTTCCTCCTATGAGATGCTCTTCCAGGCCTTTACTGTGGCTGCCTTCAGTTGCGTTTTTATTTGCGACTCTTTCTGGCTTCAGTTCTGACTTCAGGAAGTGAAAAGTACGTATCAGTTGGGTTGACTGACCCGAGAATTTCAGAACACTGCATTTCTCTGCTTTCGGAAGCTCTTGAGTTGCTTTCACGGTAATGTATTGGATCATTACCTATCTGTACTGTAAAGCAGCATCCTATCAGTTTTGCAGCATTTGACTGAATCTGAGCAGAAAGTATAGCTCTATATACTTTCATAGTCAAATCCTCAATAAACAGTGAGTCAGTTCCTTTGGCAGTCATACCTGTCCATGTGCACTATGTTTAACAGATGTAGCATGCTTTAGATTCCTGAGTCCTTCCTTTCTTTCTCCGAGCTCTTCTTTTCCCACCATTCTGGTACAAGTTAATCTTGGCTTCATCAGTCCAAAGAATCTTGGATCGCATACGGAGAGTTCCCATGAACAGCTACCAAATGCAAGTTCAAAACCTGGAATCAACTGCAGATCTTTTACCTTTTTTTATTACCGAGATAAAACAACCAGGACGCGGGTCATAACTGGCCACGAAATGGCTCATCAGTCAATTGTCCAATTACTTTTGAGCCTGTGAAAATGGCGGGACAATGTAAAAAAAATTTTTTTCAATTAATTGAATTAAAGCCGAAAGCCTGCGGTTCAGTCACATCTCGAGTGCATCATTTCGTTTTCCATTGTGGTGTAGGCGCAAAATTAGGAAAGAAACCTGTGTCCCTGTCCAAATACTTATGGACCCAAGTGTTTAAGCAGTCATTCCCTCGCCGGCCGCTTGAACTTAAGAGGCATCACTAAGATGCGGCGGATGCTCCTGCTTCTGTATTTGAACACTTCTCACGCTTGAGATTTCTTTCAATAGGAAACGTCTAAACGTCTCCTCAGAAAAACCCCATCGGCAAATCACCCACGGTTTTCAAATCTGCCTGTCGCCTGGACAAGTTACCATAGAAACGATAACCTCCTGTTGTAGAGGTTTATTACTATTAAGCTGGGATTTGCTTTATTAATTTATGCGCCTGTCAAAGATCCTGTTATAGAAAATTTCCCCAACCGTTCTGAAGTCCTCACCACTGTGGAATAAAATCAGAATGCATCATAAAAAGCAATCATGCGGCGTGCGGAGACAAACTCTGACGGGCCTCCTTCCAGCCTGATTAAAAATAAACACACTTCTGACGTTTGAGCCACCTCAGCCGAAGTAGGAATATTGGGCAGACACGTTGTCAAGTTCCAGCAGTGAAACCCTGCCAGGATGATTAATGCGTGTTGATTGGGCTGGCAGGGAGGAGTCTGAGGGAGGCCACGGTGCTTATGAAGCCCGCATGCCTTTAACTGGTGGAAAAAAAAGGAAAAACGAGTCTACCCGACATATGCTCCTTTCAGTAAGAATGTGTTAAATACCTTCCAAACAGCACTCGTTCCATGACTGGGGACTCGTTTATCTCTTAGCTGGAGCTAATTAACAGAGTTACGGGATTTCTTTCTGCTGTGTAAATGCATGTAATAAAATGTTTACAAAAACAACTCCAGTGGCTTTCATTGCAACGGGGTCAGAAAGTCATCATTATTCTTCACGCATTTCGTGATCCACACAACACAAAATGGCTTCCTGTGGAGGTTATATGCTCCGGATATTAGTACAGTGGAACAGGATGCAGTGATGGACCCTACAAACCACGTTCCTCACATTACACAGACCGAATATACCAATAACATCATGAGTGTACTCGTAAACTATTCTACATGGCTGTAGAAAGAAAGAAAGAAAGAAAGAAAGAAAGAAAGAAAGAAAAAGAAGGGGGAAAGGGAAGGAGTAGAAAGGAGAAAAGTAATAAGGGAGGGGGAGACATAAGGAAGTAGGGAAGGAAGGCAGATAAAAATAATGTAAGAAGAAAAGTAAAGATGGAGAGAAGAAGGAAGAGGAAAGAAGCAAGAAGGATGAAGAAAGATAGGAAAGGAGAAAGGAGGACCGTGAGAAGAGAGGGAAGGCTAGAATGGGGAAAGAAAGAAAGAAAGAAAGAAAGAAAAAAGAAAGAAACAGAAGGGGAAGGTAAGGGAGGAATGTGAGGAAAGAAAGAAAGAAAGCAAGAAAGAAAGAAAGAAAAGAAGAGGGAAGGCAAGGGAGGAAAGGAAAGAAGGAAGAAGGGAGAAAAGCAATTAGGGAGGGGGAAATGAAGGAAGAATGTAGGGAAGGAATCACAGATTAAACAATTGTAAGAAAAGGAAAGATGGAGGGAAGAAGGAAAAGGAAAGAAGCAAGAAGGATGAAGAAAGATAGGAAGGGAGAAAGGAGGAATGTGAGGAGGTAGGGAAGGCTAGAATGCGGAAAGAAAGAAAGAAAGAAAGAAAGAAAGAAAGAAAGAAAGAAAGAAAGAAAGAAAGAAAAGCAATAAGGGTGGGGAGGGGGAAGGGAGGAAGGAAGTAGGGAAGAAAGTAGAGACATAGACAAGAAAGTAAGAAGGAAAGTAAACAGGGAGGGAAGCAGGAAAAGAAAAGAAACAGGAAAGGGTGAAGTAAGGATGGGAGGAAAGAAATGAGGGAGAGGAAAGGGACGGAAGAAAGGGAAGGAAGGAAGGAAGGAAGGAAGGAAGGAAGGAAGGAAGGAAGGAAGGAAAGCAAAGAGGCATGGCAGAAGGAAAAAACGAAGGCAGCAGGAATGGTGGACGAGGGAATGAAGGATGAAAGGAAGGGAAAAGCAGGAAAGTAAGGAGGGATGGAAAGAAGGAAAGAAATGAGGGAGAGGAAAGGGAAGGAAGAAAGGAAGAAAGGGAAGGAATGAAGGAAGGAAGGAAGGTAGGAAAGCAAAGAGGCATGGAAGAGGGAAAAAAGGAAGGCAGCAGGAATGGTGGACGAGGGAAGGAAGGATGAAAGGAAGGGAAAAGTAGCAAAGTAAGGAGGGAAGGACAGATTGGTGGAAGAAAGAAAGAAAAAACACTGAACTAAAGAGGGAAAGAAAGACAGAAGGTTGTTCCATGTTGGCCCAATCTTTGGTGAATGGAGTGTCCACATAAAGCCCATAGTGCAGGAGAGCTCTTTCCCCGTTAGGCCCAGAGGAACTGCTCCCACAGCGTGCGCTCTGAGACTTTCACCCTGCAGATACAAGCTAATAAAAGAGTGGTGTGATTCAGCGCTACACTTGATCTGCTGCTGCTGTTTGATTTGCTGTGTGAGCAGACATAATGAAAGCCGGGTGGGATTTTTTGCCCCTGCATTCCTTAGTTTGGTGGGGGGGGGGCTGCTGGGAGGTTATCAGTCGGGGAGTGACAGCAGCAATCCGCCCTCTAAACATTTATTCTTTTCATTAGCACGCCACAAAGTGCCACAAATCATGAAAACAGCTGGCTGGCCTTTTAAACCTCCGGGAATCTGGCATGGCAACAGAGGCAACAAAGCCGCAAGAATGTATGTGCCGAAAGCCAGCTGTGCGCACCGTATGCTTCCTGTGCTCCGTCTGTTTCAACACTTTCCCCAACATGGATCAAAACCTTATTTAAATAAATACGTCACACAAAGTCCTGATTCCGAAGCACGAGCTAAAAAAACAAGCTAGTTTGTTTTTGAAAAAAAAAACCCACCAACCAAACAAAACGGTCTCCGTTACAAGTCCCACGTGTCGGCCGACCACTGTCTCTTCTGAACCCTGACTCGACCGCGTGCATACCGCAAAGAGTAAGGGCTCGTGTGTGTGCTGTTTTCAGAACATCGGACGCCTCGATTCAAATGCCTTCATTGTTACAAAAGCATTCAAAAAGCTCACATTTGAACTTTTTCCACCATGTACCATCTGAGCTGAATCTGAGCTGCTTACCGGCTTCCGAGGCTAGCTATAACAGAAATAAATGTCTTTTTTTGGGAGCGATAAACATGTGATAAACGTGTTTCTTGCACGGTGCTATCGTTCATTTTCGGTAACGGCAGCTCTGACGACCCATGGGTTTTATGAAAAAATACACAGATGAAGATATTCGGCTAAGAAAAACGGGACCCGTGCTGGCATAATGAGTCGGAATGAGGAGATTTTCAAAAGTGAGTTATTGTTACTTCCACATTGTCCATCTAAAGACCTTCAAAATGAGGCGTGGTTTGTTGAAATCGGACAAAAAATGACCGCCTAGCAAAAAGGCACTTTCGTTCACGTCTAATGGGGTTTGGAAACTCGCTTTCCATTGCTTCATAAAAGCGTCATCGGGAATTCCATGTGTATTATCAGGAAGTAGAGAAACTACATTTCACAACAATACCAGACATGGGTAGGGGGATTCCCCGGTCTCGCTGTGAGCGCGCGGTGAAAAACACGGATTTATCGTGGGCTATTACAACAAAGGACTAATTAATGAAGACACACGAACGAACATAATGAACAAAACCTTAAAATAAAAGTAGTTTGGGATGTTTTTCTTGTGGTTTTATCATGGGGATCAATAAATGAGGGCTTTATGGACTCATTTTTGAGAAAATCTCATTTCGACCGAAACCATGTTTTGCCTCTTATTATTATAATTAGCCTATGCGCATTCCGACTCATTTTGCCAGCACAGGTCACAAATGTATAATCAGTGATCTGGTGACGTTTTCTATAATGCATGGAAACGTTTATTTAGCATTTATGGAAGGAGTCTCCAGTGTCGGTGCTTCGTAAGAGTCATTAGGGTTTCCAACATGGCTTTCAGGCCTCCGTCCAAAGATCTTGCCATGTCGGAAACCTTAATGGCTCTTACAAAGCGCCGACACTGATGTTCACCATTTCTTGTTTCTTGGTGATGGCGCTTGTGTTTTGTTCTCTTAACTTCAGGAAAGAGAGAAAAGAGAAAGTGGAAAGAATTGAAGAAATGATTATTTCCAGTGCTCATGATGCTGACTGACTTGTTTCACGGGCGTTCCACCACATTAGCAGTAACTATAAAAAGCATGATGTTTTGCTTTAATAAATCATTCTGAAATGAAATCACTGGCAAATTGCAGTGGCATAAGAGGAATGAAGCACTATGCACTGGTGCTGTTATTGGAAAAGAACCAATATCAAGGCTAAGCATGCTTCACGTCTGGCACTGATAATATTCCTCAAGCTGCATGCCCCTAAGTGTTTTACTTCTCACTTAATTTACATCATCTGGAGTCCTATTTATTATCCCAACCAAAGAGCTTGTGTTTTCTGTGTGGGTTGTTTGTCTGACGTTAAGCAAGACTGCGCAAAATCCATCAGACTGGTTTCAATTAGTGATCCCCCGCTATATCACGGTTCACATTTCCCATCCCTGGCTATTCGGGGATTTTTATTCAGAATATATATTTTTTTGTGGATTTCCCTGGTATTAAAGAACATAAACATTAATTAAAATGGAGTAAAATATGAACAATTTTTACAGTGCAGTACAGTGTACATCATATTTACACAAGACACAAAGAGCATGTAGCGTTGTTTATGAAAACGTGGTGTGGGGATACTGAAAAAAAAAATGGCTGGAGGAACGAGTCTGGTCAATCGGAATGACCTGTTCATTTAACCTTGTGTGTGATTGGCTGCTGGCTACGATGCATACGGTTGGGGAGAGGCAACAAGCAATCGAGAACATCCAGTTCTTCTCCTGTAGCAGTACTCGCTATAAATGTGATGTTTCTACGAATTCTACACAGAATTCACCATGCTATACGCTCGCAAATGTTTTCTTTATGTGTTTAAAGAGTGTGGGAGGATAATTTAAGGCTTAAACTATAAAAAAAAAGCATTTGGGGATGTATCATGTATCCGTGTATCACAGATTTTCGCCTTTTGTGGAAAGTTTTGGAACGTAACCCCTGAGAAAGACCGGGGTTTACTATATTTCTTGGTGGGAGGGTGTGGCACAGGCTGAGGAAGATCTGACTCACAACGTTGCAAGATGCAGCATTTGGGCTTGTTGGAAGTCTGCGGTCAACAATGCCATATATCGGAAAATCCAGTGGATAGCCATGATGTTTAAAAGTGATAAAACACAGCCAGTGTAGAAATACGATGACTCCATTGGCAATGTATTTAGACATATAAAGTGGTTGGTCTGTCGAGTATCGTCCTTGCTGGAGACTCTACCTACATGTCTGTATTCTGGCGAGCCGTGGCGTGAACTACACTAAACACACACGCTTGCACACAGACCTCTACTGGGACATTAGCTCATCACTCTTGGCATCAGGGAGTAATTTGAAGTGTAATCACTGCTTTTGTCTTTCGTTTGATTGTCACTAATTCTTTGTGTCTGGTGTGAAACAGGAAGAAAAACATGGCTTGGGGTCTCATACTTATTCTCACAAGCTGGCCGACACATCAGTAATTAAGAGCTTCACACTCGCTCCTCTGCACTCCCGCTGACGTGGCTAATGACACCTTCAACCGCCCTCTCTCCTGTCCATGCTCCTCAAACACACACACACACATCACCACCACCAAACAGCTGTCACCATCTTCTGCAGTGGAGAACTGTCACACTCTTAAAGGAGCTCAGGTTCAGATCTTATGTTGCTCATGAACTTCATTTACAGTTTCTGAAATATTTTGGTGGTCGCTGCATGGAACACATGGACAATACCATCCAATAGGTTTCGAACTGTGTGATTGGCGCATCGGACTTCAAGCTAGCTTTAACCCTTTCAGTACTGATTTTTTTTTTTTTTTTTACTTTGCCCCTAGTGCTGAATATTCTGTGCGTAAATTCGGGCCATTGCTTTGACTCTGCACCAGTAGAAACTGTTCAGACGGTGTTATCTTTACATGATGCGGCAGAACGAGTGGAAGTTTGACGAGTTTTTCCCCTTGTAGACGAAACGGCCCTGCAGTTTCAGTTTCAAGATTGCTAGAAGCCCTTGCAGTTTCTGTTTCACTCTCGCTATCCATCTCTGCATCGCCAAAATCATTGTCAGACAGGTCAGATATATCATCCAGCACACATTTCAGAACCTCCTCCTTGCTACACTTTCCTTTCCGCAGCATTTTTACTGCATATCGTAATATAGCTTGTCAACAACTTGTTAACACAAAATGAACAGTATATTGCTAAAAATTACCGCAAGTGTTGCCACCTAGCGAGTACAATTGAACTATTTAATTTAGTCGACTTTTGCCGACGTGAATGCATGGCCATAGCACCAAACCCCTACATGTCCACTTTAGTCGACTCTCGCACTGAAAGGGTTAAAGAACGATGCCCAATAGGTAACCAGCTGCTGGGAAGAAGGATTTTCTCATGCATGGGGTTACTCATTGAGGGGGATTGGGGTGGTCTTCTCAACTTCCAGTTCCTTCCCTTTATACGGAGAGACATCATATCAACATGACCGCTCTTACCGTCAACAACATAAAGGAAACAACTCTCTTCTCGACATTTAAACTAGTTTATAACAGTATTGGCTTTAGATCAGTTCATATACAGACACTTGGAATAATTTGTAACATTCACCACACTAATATGTTTTAAGAAGGTAATAACCAACATTACAGTTAACTTGCTTGTCGCTAATGCGATCCACTATTGTCCGATTGCTAGCTTATTGCTAATCTACTCATTACTGTTCGTTATTCAAGTCAAGTAGCTTTTTGTCATAATTCTATACACAAAGGAACAAAACTCAGGTTCTCCCTCAGACTGTTGTGGCTGTCCTGCAAACTCAGACCAAACTGTTCACTTTTGTAGAACAGTAGCCACTCAGGGCTATAAGCATAAAAGTGCGCGTAAAGTAGCTGTTCATGAGCTTCACATTCTCTGACGGGGAAAATAAGAGAAATAGATTTCCAAGGAGGTGTCCATGCTGCAAATGGACACCTCTGCTTATGAGACACACCATGAATGCAGCAAATTTACAAGTTTACCAGTAGGAATTGCAAGTTGAGGGGGAATGAAGGAGTGGTTTTCTTTGGCTTTTCCTAGTTAGAGGTTCGAATAAAAGTTTACTCAAATGCAATTGCAATGCAGGTGGTTTTTTTATACAGTAAACCCCCATATTTTGTGGGGGTTACGTTCCAAAACTTTCCGCGAAAGACGAAAATCCACGATGCACGGCTTTCCCCCACCCAAATGCTTTTTTAAATAGTTTAAGCCCTAAATTACCCTCCCACACTCTTCAAACACAAGGAAACCATTTGCGAGCATACAGCGAGGTGAATTTTGTGTAGAATTTGTAGAAACATCGCATTTATAGCGAGTACTGCTCCGAGCAAAGAACTGGATGTTGGCGAATGCTGGTTGCTTCTCCCCAACCGTACGCATCGTACCCAGCAGCCAATCACAACCGAGGTTAAATGAACCTTGAACAGGGCATTCTGATCGGTCAGACTCATTCCTCCAGACATTTTTTTTTCATATTCCCACACCATGTTTTCATAAACAACGCAGTGTTCTTTGTCGCTTGTGTAAATACGATATACACTGTACTGTATTTTATGTATTATTAATATTTTACTCCATTTTAATTAATGTTTATGTTCTATAATGCCGGGGAAATCCACCAAAAATATTTATATACAGTACTCTAAATAAAAATCCACGAATAGCCAGGGGCGTGAAACGAGAACCACGATATAGCGGGGGTTACTGTATTAACATCTAGCATGAATTGACACCAGGTGCGTTCTACATCTCTGACCGACACAACAGTGTGTGTGTTTTGTTTTTGTTTTTTTTAATTTGACAAAACGTACACCAAAATATGCATCCTTGTCCATGAAACATGTAGACAGGCTGCATCAAACATGGCATGAGACAAAGGCAGTGCAGAAGCAGATGAATGAATAACTATGGGTTGCACACTCTTTGGAGCTCTTTATTTAAATGTCACTATATCCAGCAGTACAACTGTCACTTCCACTACGTTCCCCTGTTCATCAGTGTAGCCTTATATACCAACCACGTGTGTCCCCACAAGTGCAAGCCCTGAAAATAAAGCAACGTCACTTTCTCTCGTGAGTCGAGGGTGAATTTTAACAGCACCAATTTCTGAAAGCATTAACATTCTATTTGGTATGGAGGATTCATGTGAAAATGTGTTGGAGAAAGTTTTTTTCTTTTTTGCATGATCAATTCTGAAAGCACACACACACACACACACACACACACACACACACACACACACACACACACACACACACACACACACACACAC
>JAQLOM010151271.1:0-13967 GCA_030068315.1 Chrysichthys thysi
TCCTCAATTCAGAATGTTTCAAGCTGCTCGTGTTTCTTGGACACAGTCCTGGCGAGCTAATAAACATAAAGGCCATAGTGAATGTTTTCTCCATTAGTGAGCTAGAAAGAGCTGTTGCTGCCAGTGTAACTTGTGGCATTTGTGTGGCATTTGAAAGGTGCGCTCCGTGCGGCTCTTCCAAGTGCCGCGGAAGCGCGTTCTGTTCGGGTGGATTCCTGACAACTTGCCAACATTTGAGTGCTGGAGGCGGAGCATTATTCAAAGCGGCCCAAACACCGGCAGCAACAGCTCTTCCTGGCTACACCCCTTTCTAAGCAAAAGCCAATAGGAATCACAGGGGTGTGGTCAATTAGCATATACTCTAAACGTTTAGAGCACAACATTTAGATTTAGATTTAACATTGAACATTTAGATTTATATTTTTAACATGTAGATTTAACAACACTGTCTTTTGAACGCATTTATCTCTAAATGTGTGAAAATTGTGTGAAAAGTGCTAAATGCTGGAAAATCTGACACATAGAAAACTGTTCAACTGTCTTTTACAAAGAGCGCCCCATAAGAGATTGTGTCTCTGAGACCCTGAGTGGCACATAAGGCCTATCATTGGGAGCTTATTTGAATCCCGGTGATGTCATAGACATCACGGCTGGGCGCCCAAACAGAAAACCCCAGCTGCTCAGGTTGCACAAGTCCGTGCAGTCCTTGTGCCAGTCGCAAGCCCAGATAAACTTGAGAGGGTTGAATCAGGAAGGGCATCTAATGTAAAACCTGTGCCAAATCGAACATGCGGACAACAATTGGCTGTGGCGACTCCTAACGGGAGCAGCCAAAAAGAGGAATGAAGGATGGATAGGCCATGCCCCCAGACTCTACAGCATGGAGAGACATAATAAGGCCCAGAAGAGAATCTTATTCACTTTTGAACTAGTCATTGCGAGTCCACTTGAATAAAATGTTTGTTTGACAGGAGGTCTGAAGTGTCAGAGGAAAAAAACAGCACAGAAAGACATCGCTGCTGCGGTCAGCACTAAATAATGATTTAATATTTAATTTATACATTGGTGATATATGTATAGCCTATAGCATATTATGTATATACTGTAATAGATATATAACAGCTTATAGCATAAATCTTTACATGAAGATTAACAAAAAAAAAATAGCCAGATCTAAAACTCCAGGCCACGAAAAAACAGCCCGCAGCCAGCCCTCGAGCCAGTTCGACTGAGCCAGGCACCTGCTATAAGAGCGAGTGTGTGTACTCCAGTCCAATCCCCCCAAGCTGGAACAACACAACCACGGATGCCTTGGGAGACGAAAGCAACTTTATATTCACTCGTCACCTTTCTCGTCACATCTTATGCACACAGAGGTCTCTGAGGTGCTCTAACAGAACCAGATGTGCTACTGCAGAGATTTGAAGAGGCAAAGCTCTTGTTTATATAGACTGAATAAGCATCTAAGCATCACATTGCAAATTAGGTAGCCTGCCAATTGCCTTTCCTCGAATTATGTCACCAATAACCTTGTTGATATAGGCTGTATATGTTAGGGAGATATGATACATAGTTGATGTAAGCCTTTACAGAATATAATACTTTGCATTAGACTTCAGATTTTTAAGTGACGAATATGTGGCTGCATATGCTTAGATGCCAGTGAGAATATATGATCTAATAAGAATTCCCTGACTCTGTTAGATTTACGCTCACTGCAGGACTTGGGTACATGAGTTGAGACGTGTGTGAGATCTGATCGTAGCCTCCGCTCACTTTCGTATTGATAAATGACACGCTTTGTGTGGAAATGACCATACACGGGCCATTGTGTTTCTACGATTTCTTCTTATTCATCATTATTGTCATCATCATCATCATCATCATCATCATGAAGATTGTCTGTAGCAGCCCATAGAACAGTATGGTAAAATGTTTTGAAATTAGGCACACTGATTGGGGGACATTCCTCTTTTCACCAAGTTTCATGCTTGGAACTAAAGTACTCTAGAGCCACCAGTGGGTTAAGTTAAGTTGCTTTTATATTTGTATCTTTTGAACTATGATCCCAATTTTCAAAAATGATGTATCATTACCATGTTTTCCGACTATAAGCCGCTACTTTTTTCCCCATGCTTTGAACCCTGCGATTTATACACCAATGCAGCTTATCTATAGATTTTTCTTTGTTAACTGCCATCACGGGGCGCTAAAATGTGAAAGACGCAACAGATCAATGCACAGAAGAAGACATTAGTAGTTTTTGGCACTTGATGTAAGAAGCATGACACGCACATTAAGATATGTAAATAAACATTTATAAAAACTTTCTTGTGTAAATATCTCATTTCACAACATATATATCTGCGGCTTATAGTCTGGTGCGGCTAATATATTCCAAAAAAATAATTTTTTTTTTTCTTTTAAAATTTAGTGGGTGCGGCATATATTCCAATGCGCTCTGTAGTCCGGAAATCACGGTAGATTTCTTAGCTTATACTGTAATTGTCCCCCTTATTGGATTTTATGGAAAAAAAATTTTTTTAATGCTTCATAGGCCACAAATATTTTCCAATTTTTACAAAACTTGCTACATTTTCAGACCATGCTTCACAAAAATTATTAAATGAAGTTTTGATTTTCAAAACCATTACAGTCCATTACAGTCATCAGATTTGGTGGTGAAGACCACAATCAGGAATTGAGGTCATATCTCTGCAACTTTTTGATGTATCAACACCAACCTTGGTGCACACACTCATTACCCCTTCCTATGGACCTGAAAAAAAATAGCAGATGGATTTTTCATTTTCAGAAGTGTTTATACTTTACAGTCCATTGGAAACAGTGGTAGGTTCATCAAACAGGACATGAATCTTATCCCAATTACACCAATCATTGGTCAGTTGAGACAAAACTTGCAATCAGAATCATGCTTTTAACATGATCAGATCGTGCTGCTATTGCAGTGCTGCCCTGCTGCCTTGCTTGGTCCCTCATCGCTACTTTCAGTGGAGTAGGAAATACATTTTTAAACACAAACATCATCTTTTTCATTTTTGGGGCAGTGGCGACGGCTCTAAGACTACAGGGGAAGCTCTGCTTCCTCTAATAGGTCATAAAATAAATGCTCAAATATGCAGGGTCATATTTATATTGTTTTAAAAGTGTGCTAGAATGCGTTCAACTTCTTGAGGAGCTCATTCAGAATAAGTGATTTATCGCAGATGGTCTGAAGTGCTTTTCTTGTCATACATTTCCTTGACTGCACAGTGCAGTAAAACCAATTCAAGTGCAGCTTCAATGGACTCCTATGACAAGGCACAGAATAGCATTTTTCACTGCGGAGAAGGTGGATGGTTATTGGATAAATGCAGTGAAATTGTCACTTCCGGGGAAGCTGAGCTGATGTATGCTGATTAGAGGAACTGCCTAAAAGGTGAAACCCATTTTGATAGACAGCTTTTTTAATATAGACCTGCATCGAAGCGATCTCGAGCTTAGTCCCATGGGGATTTGTAAGTGAAGTTGTGAGACAAACTGCTGCATGTTTGCAGCTGGTGTTATAAAATCATTTCCATTTGTACATATCATACTTTAAATAAAAACATAATTATAGCATTTTTGAGTTTACTCCTTGTTTCAGCTTTGTAAAGTTCGTTCGTTCATTCATATCATCAGAGTAGCTCGTGAAAGAGGGGACTAGCCAGCTAGCAAGCTGTGCATGATGGCAGACTAGTATTGTTGACCTGCTTTTGGCAAAGCCATTTATTAGTCTTTATTATGAGGAGAGACCAACACCCAAGATTGATTTGGTCCAAAATCTGGGAAAAAAAACAAAAAAAACAGGTCTTTTCAGCTCTTCTGGTATGACAAGATGAACTGGCTGACTGGAAGTGTTGTGACAAAGAAAATGTACTGTTGTCCAGAGGTTAAATTGGGTCGGAGCCCTCCGGAGCTCAGCTCCGCCTCCTCACCTCGGCAGTACAGTCAGCAGGAGCTGAGCTCCCTCTGCTTCAGTGTTAATAGTAAAATAGGACTTTTATTCATTTTCATCTCTTCTAAAAATACCATCATCATGATGAGAGTTCATCAATAACAACAACAAAAAAATAAGCTAAAGTGAATTACACGCATCATTTTTATTGGAATTATCATGCACATGCACTGCGAGAATGCGTGACATCACACAGTTGGTGAGGCCAGCGCATCACAACGTAATTCTTATAGACTCCAGCTTGAGAACTTGGTGCCACTATTGTCTATGTCTGTCCTGAGAATGGACCGGAGTCCTTCATATTTTATGAGGTTTTATGTACAAAGTTATCTGATAAACACAATGCCTTAGAGAAATAGTGGTAAGTGATGCTCCTTTTGTTTACTTTAGCTTCTCAGGCAAAATATACCAAAAATGGTAGTGCAGATTATATAAGTGACGTTAGCGAACACAGACAGACATAGGATGTTAGTCGAAAAAAATCACGCAAGTTCAGATTTCTTCATTTACTAAGTTGTAGCTGTTTTCTATGGTTTTAGCTTTTAGGTAAATATTAGAAAATTACAAAATTGAGCTAGCTAATTTAACGGAGACCTGCTAACCTAGTTTTATGTGTGGAACATTAACAAACTTCCCTCATGCTAGTGAGATAACTGGCAGCCTCGCTAGCACGCTCAACTCCCAATCCAGTGCTGCTGTGAGTCTGGTACATTCTGTGAAAATGTAGCAAAGGTAGTGGAAAACACTCTGGATACACATGGAGGGCAAAAAAAGGAAATACAGGGCAATGTGTAAATGACTACAAATTTGTATAAAGAATTAGATATAGACTGGGTATACGCATCTAACAACGCAATCCACAGTTAAAGAATTAATTAATCCTCATCGTTGTGGAATTCTCCATATACGCAATGGGAACACTTTACAATAATGTTCAATAACTCATAGGTAACTATGCAGGAAATAAGCAGGAACTCACTGCACATTCAGGCAAAGCAACGTGTTAACAAAAACGCTGTATGTGTAGAATGTGTTTTACAATGGCCACCTTTTTGCCTCATCCCAGATCAGTTTGTGAGATCTTCTGCTGTACTCTATCACAACTGATAAGTCAGAATTTTTATTTATATCAGTCAGCGGATGGGGGATAAAGGCAAGTACAGAATGTGTGGTTCCTACAGTGAAACATGGAGATGGGGAAAATCTGTGGGTTGACCTGAGGCTGGCTGTGCACAGGAAATGCCTTCGCAATAGGACATTTTTGGAAGAAAGAGTGTGAGAATATTGCTAAGTCAAGGTGTGAAATGCTGATGGGCTCCTACTCAAAAAGAATTCATTCATTTAGTCATTTCACACTGAGGTTGGGTGAAGTTCCCATATCACTGGCGTGAAGGTGTGTATTTGGCCTGCAACAAAATTTCAGTAGGTTCTGTGAAGGTACAAGAATTATCCACATGAATGTCAGGACTCAGGCTTCTCAGCAGAACATTACCCAGAGCATCATATTGCTGTTGTCCCATAGTGAACCATACCCGGGTGCCATCTCTTCCCTAGGTATGCGAAGCACATACACCTATATGCCCATTGCCCCATGGTCCAGGTCTGATCAGCATAGGCACAGTGCCCCATCTGCAGCTACGCAGTCACATAAACAGCAAACTGCGATGCTCTGGGTGTTCTGACACCTTCCTATCAGATCCAATATGAACATTTTCAGGAATTTGTGCTACAGTAGCTCTTGTGTAGGACTGGAACACTAAAGCTAGATTAATGTAAATTATCCATCACAATGTTTGTGCTAAAACAAAATAGGGTGCCTAAGTCTTCTTTAAAAAATGAAAAGCAACCACTGAATAAACAGAATAAACACGACAGGAAATGATGTTTGTGTGTGTAAAAAAAAAAAGAAATAAAGATGTGTTTACCAAAAAGATGCACTGAAACGATCATGCTACTGTTTTCATGCTAGTAAATGTTCTTCCTCATTAGTATTAGCTTGTAGTGGTAAAAATGCAACATTGATTCCGTATAACTACAAAGAGACAAACAGTTAAAAAAGACCTTATAGTATTATAATATTGATAAAATATAATATAAAGGTTCACTGAGACCCCCAGAAAAACCTCTGAGACAGAAATGATCAAAAAGACCCAGAGAGTCACATGTGATCATGCCTTGTAACACACACACCCACACTCACACACACGCACACATGCACACTGTATTTATTCATGAAAAGTCCACCGAATGGACCGTAATGCCTGGGGAACAGTCACATGATGGAGTTTCACCCTGATTGTTTTTAAGGTACAAAGCATTTAATTCAGCAAAATAAGTTTAGAAATATAGAGATTGTTCCAGTAAAATACCAGGCTTGGGTGGTATTACTGTTTACAGTGTTGTGTTAAGAACTTTTGGAAAGCTCTGACATTTGTACCGTGCCGGAGACACAGGAAATTTCCCCCAAACTCAGAAAGTGTTTTGATCAGCCAGAATGCTCGACCAGCCGTTTGCCTGCTGGCGAATCTCCTCAGGAAAATATCGTGGCCTTATGCAGAGAGGTCTATAAGCTCTAAAGAACAGCACCAATAGCAACTCAACAAAGTTTTATTCTTTAGTACGGGCTAGGCTTTATTTCTTTTTCCCTCATTCACGGTTTTTTTCATCTGCAAAACCAGTAAACACATTTACCAAATGTGTGCACTCCGTACACTGAAGCTCAATGAGTCAGATCGATGAGTCGACTCCTTTATGTGGACCGTCTGAGAGCCCATTTCTTTCTTTCTTTCTTTCTTTGTTTACTAATATTAATTAATCAGTAAATAATCTGAAAGAAAGCCTTTCTAATGTGTCATTGTTTTATACATAAGGACGAAATGCACCAAGTTTAGTGTTTGTAGGAAATTTCTATCAGGAATCCGCCCGCTCAGAGCGCGCATTTTTGCGCACCTATTGTCAGGAGCCCCAAAAAGCAGTTCAGCCCGGAGGACTCGCGCTGCTCAATGAACAGCACCAATGGCACATGCGCAAGGAGTTATGCGGCATTTCACAGATGTTGCGCATTTGGATTAATGACAAGGACCAATGGGCTGTATGCACAGAGGGGTGGTTTCCGGTAAAATTTCAGCCAGCTCAGTCATTTCTGGTCCCCTTTTGTTTGCTGCGTTTAGCTCGTATTTTCAGTGTTACCACCACCATGTTTCTTAAGAAAACTTAAATTTCAGCGAACCGATTGAAGAACAGCTGAACACTGTTGTGTGCCTTTGTATCAGGCATCCAGTAAGTACAACAAAGTACTTATCTTTGACACATTTCCCTCCAATGAGAAAACTAGGCGGAAATGGATTGTTGCTATCTGGAGGGAGAGTTTCACAGTCAGTCCCCATACCCGCATTTGTAGCCGCCATTTTAAACAAGAAGATTTCCAAGAGCCAGAATCCGCCAGAGGACGACGACTGCTAAAGAACGGAGTGGTTCCAACTTTATTTGAGTGGAATCATTATTCAGCTCCACCACCACAACTTGGGGTTTCTCTTGGAGGATAACACACACAGTAAGGAGGAAGCTCATCCAGTCTCCCCAGACCACGATTCTGCTTCAGCTCCGGATCCTGCCGTTGTTGACCTGGAGCTCTGGAGGAAAATGCTGCTCTCAGAGAGGAGATTCTGCGGCTGAGGAAACAGGTGAAGGAGCTCACTTTGAAGAGGTTTGGCACCCACCGTTTTGCAGCCTCAGACAAAAACATACGATTTTTCACAAGATAAGATATAGCGCCACTGATCATGATCTTACTTAATGAATAAAAAACTGTAAGGCATTGTTGGAAGAGAACATGCTAACATATCGTAATTGTATTATGCAGATTTGCTATGAGCACCTCATGCACGTCTGGGCATTAATAGACATTAATAGGCATTAATGGGCATTTTTCTTCTCCTTTTTACTAGTGGATGTATGACACAGTGACTGGAGCATTCGAGGCAAATCTTGGAGAGACCAAGTAAAAAAATGCCATGTCGGTGAATAGACGAAGCTAACGTAGTGGTGAAATAGCCTGCGCTGGAAGTGACGCAGCTGGCTTAGTCAGGATGCGGAAGTGAGCGTGCATATACCCTCTTAAGAGGACTATAAAAGGACGGCTCGCACTTGAGATGGCGTGGGTCATTGTATTGAAATAAACTGTATTGTGTTCAACGGGTTTTTGCACTGAAAGGACCTATACGGTAATTCCACTTACGTGGCCAGTATCTGCTCTGTGTGCTTATCTTAGTTTGAGTTCTCTTGTTTTTTGCTTGGTTAAGTGGCACCTTAGTTTGAGAGGTTCTTGTTCCGATTTTGTTTATGCCATTTGTTTTATATCTTGGCTTTATTTCACAGATACCGGTATAAAGGACACTACTGTAATTCCAGCGTGTGCTTGTGGCCAGTTTAGTTTCCGCTTTACTTACCCGTGTTTCTGTTTTGTTTGACTCTGTTTCAATAAATCACACTCTGGATTATACACCTGGCTACTGCCTGCGAATGCAGTCGTCCATTACCCACCCACATGACAATTTACGACGTTCAAGATGAATCTCACCTTCAGTAGATGTGTGTAAATGTGTTTGATGGTTTTTCTTTGATGTTTTTATACCAAATGTAAAAACGGTATTCTGGAACAAGGTTTAATATAAATACAATGAATAATTTTAAGTGATCTACATGCACATATACCAGTCATAGCTCACAACATGATAAAGTGGCTGAATTCTACAAGCCAAAGTGATACTAAATGGAGAGCCATTTGGGAGCCGAAAGAGTTGACTCTTACCGCAGAGCTTAGCCGAATGATCTGGCTCACTAAAAACAGCCATCTTTATAAGTGCCATCAACAATTCCTTCTTCTCTGTGATGTCACATTCGAAAAAGGTTCCTTCTTAATTCTTGCATTCTTTAGTTCCATTCGTAAAACATCTAATAAGCTAGACAGCAAGTAAAAGCTTGCATTATCATATTTACACACAGCCTACGTTAGACTTTCAGTAAGCAACTGAACTAATGATCAGGTAGCTGCAAACACCGTCAGACTGATTAAAGCGTAACGTTTAGGGAAAAGTATTATGTGTATGCCCTGTGGTGGATTGGTGACCCGCCCAGGGCGTATCCCGCCTCTCACCCAATGTCAGCTGGGATTGGCGCCAGCTTCCCCCCGCGACCCTGACCAGGATTAAGCGGCAGAAGATGAATATTATAGTGTAGTAAAGCTGTGTATGTGAATACTCAGACAAAATGACACAATAAGGTCACTGTGTTATAATTGTTATTAACTACACATGTGTATTTCATTACAGACTACACCAGTAGAGCTCAAGAGCACAGGGCCTTCTCATTTCTGACAGATGAGATTACATCATGGTGCACCATCAGAGCTCTACTGGGGCATGGAGGCTGTGGAGCAGTGTATAAAGGAGTTCGCAAGGCAGGTGACACCCAGGTTAGGCGTCTGCACAAATATACTTAATTACCTTTAATCATAATTCAACTTGATACAGGACTATATTGACTCTAAATAATACGCAGCTGTAGGATTGTATTAATGGTGCAATGTAGCAAAATGAACACTTTTGGAACTTAGTAATAATAATTTTTGTACGTGTCAACAGGTTGCGATTAAATTTGCCATTAAAGACAAGTTCCTGGGAATGATGACCATCGTAAGTATACTTATTTTACATCTGAGTTGCAGAGAAGCAATACAGCCCAAATAACTATCATATTTGAGAGCAGATGTTGGCCAGAATTGAGTGTCCGCACATGTGTTTACTCATTCCTGCTAATTTAAACCTAGTTGTAGTTCAGATTGAGATTTTATAAACCATCATTTAGAATAGATATCAGTAGAAGATTCTTGCATCCTTTACATCTCTGCTGTCCATAGATTAGCTGCATTTCCCCTCATGTGAACGCATGTGTACCATGACTGTTCTGATTTTAGCCCGGAGAAACACGTGTCCTCCCTGTGGAAGTTGGACTCATGGAGAAGGTGGCAAAGTCACGTCGCAGTCCATATATCATTCAGCTCCTGGAGTGGTTCGAAATACCTAACTACATCGTGCTAATCCTGGAGCGACCCAGTCCCTGTGTGGACCTTGTAGATTTCTGCAATCTTCATGGTGGAAATCTGCCCGAATCGTTTGCCCATGACATTATGAAACACCTGGTGAAGGCTGCTCGTCACTGTTGTGACCATGGCGTTTTTCATAATGACATCAAGCTTGTAAATGTCCTCATCAATACAGAGACAATGCATGTCAAGCTTATAGACTTTGGTTGTGGAGATTTACTCAAGAAGACCCCTTACAAGTACTTCCCGGGTACGTTATGGAATAGATAATAAGAGAATGCAGGAGAGAACCAGTTTTGTGATGGTGCTGATTATTGATGCTCATTCTTTTACTTTAGGCACTTCAGCATACCATAGTACCGAATGGTACCGCAACAAAGCATACATGGGCCGACCAACAACAACCTGGACTTTGGGGCATAGTCCTGTTCCAGTTGCTCCATGGAGATGTGCCCTTCCTGACGTGCGATGAAATCACTAACGGACCCTTGCAGTTCGCTCCTGGTCTGTCTAAAGGTGAGGAGATGCAGGAGCCTCACATTTAGACTTGTATACTAAAGATGAAAACTTGCTTAGCATCATGGTTTTAAACATAACTAACTTTTTATATAACTTTTCTTTTTGTAAAAAAAAAAAAAAAAGTTAAAGCAAAGAGCAATTTTGAATGATGACAAAATCTTTCACATCTTCTATTTCTGTCATCTTCTATCTCATCACTGCACACACCGATTGCTGCAAGCTGATAGCCCAGTGCCTGGAGCAAGACCCCAAATCAAGGCCAACTTTCCTACACATTCTGAGGCACAAGTGGTTCACGGCAGGACAGAGCTTTGCCAAGGTGAGCTGGCAAGAAGAGAATAGACTTCATTACAGTTATTTAAGACACAATATAATGGTCTAGAGTACATGGATTGTACTGGATCAGTATTAATTCCTGTAAAAGAGAATGCAACTGATTTGTGTAATTATACTACGTACACTTAATTACACAAAATGAAAAATATCAAATAAGAACATACTGATTATTTTAGTGTATTTTAATGTCTGTAATTTTTCTTTTTCTTTCTAATTTGCAGAGGTTTCCTGTAATGGGATGTCTGGCAAGAGGCTTTCAGAGACTGCTACAGAGAAGAAGTGATGTGAACACCAATAATATTCAATAAAACATCATTACAAATACAGACAAACTGTTAGGGATTTAATCTAACATGTTTACACATGATAGTTCATGACACAACCAGAATAATCCATAATCAGGATTGGAGTAAATGAGCCAATGGTTCAAAACCAAGAAATCCAACTAGAATTTCAAACCTTGCAGGGCCAAGACATGGAGGTGGAGGATAACACTGACAAAACATCATAAAGAGACTAGAACTTGTATATGAGCATATATGAAGTCCAACAAATTAAAGACTCAGCACAGAACACCTGGATAAAATCAAATGGAAGTATATAATCTCACCATGGAGCCTCACCCAGAGGAGGATGGGTTTCTGTTCGAGTCTGTTGAGAAGACCAATTTGGAACATGGTGTACAAAATACAAAGTCAGGGTGAAAAAAATCCAACCTGGTGGTAATTATTCCCAGTGCCACCTCCATGGAGCCGTATAATGAATGCATCACCTTTCCTTGACAAACCCAGAGAGTTTACATTGCTGACTCAACTGAACATCAGTAAAGTGTCATTGATCTATATGTGGGCCTTTTCATTATTATTACTACATGCTTGGGAGCACCTGAAGTACAGAAGCCCATGATGTCCATGTGGGGACATGTCCGTGTCTGTGCTGGCCACATTTCCAGCATTTCAAGATGTCAAAGTCATAGCTGGAGTTCACCCTGGAGAGATCACCAGTCTACAGCAGAGCTATCCCAGAGACAAACAACCATTCAAACTCGCATTCACAACTATGGGCAATTTAGTGTGGCACAGAAAGATCCCAGTCAACCAGCAGCTTGGAACCCAGTGCTAACCGTTGCACCTCCATGTCCCCTGGTATTTTTAATTTTTTTTTCATGTTTATGTTCTTTTATATCCCATTCTGATCTCATCTGTCAGGCAAAGGCCAAGACATCATCATTTATTATTATTATTATTATTATTATTATTATTATTATTATTATTATTATTATTCCTACTCTGCTTTCTTCTTCGTGCTCCACTGCTACCCCATTTTTTTCCCCGAATAAGCTTTTTTTAAAACACAGCAGGGAAAACGTACAGAGAGCAGTGCCAAGGGATACTAATATTAACATAGATCAGAATCAGTGCAGAAAATTGTTATAGTTTTAATAGAATATAGGATTTTTAGAATATAGGATTGTTGTAATGTGTCTATTGATTTTTGTTTTCAAAAATCACAATGGACAGTTTATTATTGGAGAACTTATATATAAGTACTTAGAAACTTTATGAATGTGTGATTTTTTTATTTATTTTTTTACATTACATTACAGTCATTTGGCAGACACTCTTATCCAGAGCGACTTACATTTATTTTATTTATACAACTGAGCAATTACAAGTTAAGGGCCTTGCTCAAGGACCCAGCAGTGGCAGCTTGGTGGTGCTTGGATTTGAACTCCCCACCTTCCGATCAGTAACCCCCTGAGCTACCACTGCCCCGGTATTAATGGCAATATCAAATTAATGATATGGAATTTGTTTCTCTTGGTAGCCAGGTAGTTCAAAAAGCCAAACATTGCATTTTCATAGGAAACTGAGAATTCAGAGTCAATAAATTGTGAGTGGGAACAAGACCAGAATAGATGATAAAAGTCTTGTGAAACTAGCTGACAAAATGAACAGTTCACATCAACATCCTTCTTATATCCTTGTAGGGACAAAAAAATCTACAAGTCTACAAAATCTCTTTATCTTGGAGGGATAAAAAAAAGAACCATTTTGAATGTCACTTTCGTGCCCTTATTTAAAATGAAATATTTAGAGGTTACATACCAACTGGGTGCAAGCCTTTTGTTATTGTGTGGACATTCTGGTTTTCACCTTGTTTGTGTGTATTTTGGATTATGGTGTTTCTGGATTTTCTTTACTACCCTGTTTGCTGATCACCTGACATTACTCCTGGATTTTTTTTTTAATCTGGAGCTCGTCTGCTGATTTGGCGCATTTGCCTGAACTGTATGGTAATAAGTTGAAATGCACATGCTTCCTATCTCGTCATTACAGCTTATGTGGATAATGTAACTATAATAGTCAGGAACATCTAGCTGTAAAATATGATCACCTTAAAACAAGTGACAACTGCTCGAAGACTACAATGGAAGCTCCACTTCCTCTATGTCATAAAATAAATGCTCAAATATGCAGGGTCATATTTATATTGCTTTAAACGTGCACTAGAATGCATTCAACTTCTTTGGCGAGCTCATTCAGAATAAGTGATCTATCAATGTTTCAAGTGCAGCTTCAATGGACTCCTGTGGTCCAGCACAGAATAGAGTTTTTCACTGTGGAGAAGGTTGACGGTTGATGGATAAATGCAGTGAAACTTCCAGGGAAGCTCAGCATCTCTGGGACTGAATAGAGTAGTGGGCTGGCCAGGAAAATGGGCTGATGCATGGTGATTGGAGGAACTGTCTAAAAGGTGGAACCCATTTTTGATAGACAGCTTTTTTTAATATACAGTGGAGAATAAACTACAATTTCCTAAATGTCAAGGTAACTACATAGTTCTATTTGGAAATTATACAAACAGGAGTAAAAGAGCTGTGTTTTAACCATATGTCATGAGTTACATACATTGAGAAGCTCAGTATAAGAAATTAAATGAGATATTTGAAAAAGAACACTGATCAAAATTAGAGAACAGCAATGACTGGAGCATGAAGAAAGATCACAA
>JAQLOM010151329.1:0-23527 GCA_030068315.1 Chrysichthys thysi
TGTGTGTGTGTGTGTGTGTGTGTGTGTGTGTGTGTGTGTGTGTGTGTGATCATTATAAGGGAAGGGAAGCTGGGGGGAGGGGGTGTTGTAGCAATAAAATCCACTTTTATAGATGTGTACAACAGTAGACAAGAGATTAATATTATCTTTTTTGCTCTCAAATCCGAATGACCTAGATATAATCTCTGGAATATACTTATGTTTAAACAAGATTTAGAAAAACTGATCGGCATGTTTCATGTTGGAAAAATCATTGTAGAGTTCCATGTTTAAAATTTAGAATCATTTGAAAAAGAACTACTACTAAACGATTTGCTTATCAATATTTACGGTCAGTATGGGACTTTCAAAATATTTATTTTACATCATCGAGTTGATATAGACTGTACATTATGGTTTCCTACATTAAAGTACAACAGTACTTTAGTCCTTTTGTCTCTCCATGCCCTTTCACCTCCTGGTCTGTACATTCTGCTCAAAGAGATCAGGTTCCAAAGCTTCCAGTTTCCTGCTAATACCACCATCTGTGCCATTACGCTCAGCATCTGGTAGATTAATAACTAGACAAGCTGAGTTTGTGCCGTAACTGAACCTAACTGTACTGTATTTTGCAACTTCTAAAGTCTAAAAATTCACTCCACTATTTCAAAATTGGATTTCTTATTAATATGACATCGAATGTCAGTAGGAATTGATGAATGAGAAAAGAATCTGTTAGCATATTAGCAGCATAGTCACTAAAGAATTTATAAATATAAACATATTTAACATGTTTCATTTTGTTTCAAAGTGTTTTCCTATAATATTTCTAAACATGAAGATTACACCGTTAATGTTGCCATTTCACATCAGTGTTTTTTTTTCTTTTTTCTGATATTTAGTATTCTATCTGAAAATAGGAACACCTATTTTTATTACAGTGCTCACATACTTAATTATTTCTGAACAATAAGTGAAATAGGTTTCTTTTGGGCAAATGAGGACAGATAATTATTTTCTGAGCTGCTATTTTCCAGCCACATATTATTAGAAATGAATGAGAGTCCTTTTTGACTGGCCTATGTAGACATAACTTGTAGCCTTATGAGTGTCTCCTGGGATGGATGTAGCAAAAAACTCTCATACATTTTTAGGAGTTTACCCTCCTGAGAGATTTAATGTAACCATATTTGGAAATGTATCTCTTTTTTTTATATGTTATAGTGTAAAGTCTCTGGATAAAATAATATAAACCCAACACAGAAATTACAGAATTTATATTACAATTTCAATTTCCCAACTCTGTCTGGTGGAGTATGTAGACTAATTATTCTTCTCTTTTTATTTTCATGTTTACCATCTATAATTGTGCAGGGATTATTTATTGTGACATCATTTCGAATTAATTCGAATTAATTGTTTTTCCAGCAGTTTATGTGTTTCAACTGTAGCGTACTGCATCATGAATCTATAAATTCAATAATGGCTGAATGGGGAGCGAGTTATAAGAAAATCTGTAGTAGCATTATAATAAAACCATTAAGTTTGAACCTTATAGCTCATGCTCTAGTCACATTAATCCTCCTGTTATGTTGTGGGATTTAAAGTTAAAAAAAAAAAAACTAAAAATATATATATTTTTATTCAAAATGAAACTTCTTTTGTTTGACTTAAGTGTAATCAACATATACAATGAAAATGGTTCATTTCACATACAGGTGGTCCTCAAGTTACGATGGATATGTGTTCAGCCACACCCATCGTAAGTCAAAAATATCGTAAAGTCAAAAATATCGTAAAGTGTTCAATCATTTCGCCCAGCTTAGGTGTCTCAGCCTAGCTTAGCCTAGCTTAGTCCATCTTAGCCTAGCTTACCCAAGAGTCTTTTCCTGCGGAAGACCACACACACTCACTGCAGACTTAAATCACATTTCTGTCAAAAGAGAGAGTTTTCCAGAGAGGTCCGCACCTGGTGGAGGCAGACGCACTGTGTCTCTGTCACTGTGTCTGAGCTCCGTCCAGCTGCGACACCCTGCTACACAAATACACTTTTTTTTACATATATTTTTAAAATAATTATACACTTTGGAAGTGGATTTGCTCAATTTTTATCTAGCTTTTTATTGCTTTTTGTACAGATTTCTTTCTCCTTTTCAGCGTTAGATTTCTTTAAAATTAATTTCAAGTATCATTAACCTAATTATATTTAAGGTTTATTTTTGAATGCACAAGTACTGTTTAGCTGGCATTTTATCATGATCCACGATACGGGTATAATAGAAAATATCCTGAAATATTTTGATGTGATTTTTCTGATATAACACTCACCCTGAGTTTTGCCCTGACGTCTGCTTCGGTGCATGCAGCTCAGGCTTCACAGCTAATAGGCTTACGCACTTAAATTTTACATAAGTCTCACACACTCACATTTTATACACACCCTATGTTTTAAACAAGCCTCTCACGTTTTTGTGAAGTTTATCCTGGTGGAAGCAGCAGCACTATGTCTCTGACCTCCATCCAGCCACAACACCCCACTACATAAATACTGAGCTCCGGCTACAGATGGTCACCGCTGAAGCTGTTCCTTTAATAATCACAAAAAAACCCACAGTAATGCACTGTACAGTACACCGATACATAAGATAATTTCCAGGTGTGGCCGGGCACTTCCGTGCGTTGTCTAAACGTCCGTGCATGTCATACGCTGTTACTCTGTCCTGTCTGTGATGCCTGCCCATGAATTTTAAATATTTTCTAAATATTTTACAATTTTTAGTGCTGCACAATCGTCATCATAACTCAGGGAGCACCTGTATTTGCAACCCCCCTCCCCTGCATGTTTACATTACTTGGATACTGTTCAAGGGTTAAAATGTTATTCATACACAGTAACACACACACACACACACACTGGAAGATAGTGGATATACACTATAGTGTGCTTAAATAAATTGTTCCACTGCACACCAATAGATGAAGTGTTTTGTTATGTGTAATTATTGACAAAACTGTTAGTGTTCCACAGGCTGCATGAATCATTGGGTGGGAAGGAAATTAGCCCCTGCCATACACAGTTAAAGCATATTTTCTGCTATTTTTCTTACTTTTCACAAAAGAAATAAACCACTTGAAGCCACATGTTAAGGGATAAAACATGCCTTTGCTTCACCAATGATTGATAAATCAGCCAATCTCTAGTTTTCTGTCAAAATGATAAGGCATTAGAATAAGCACAATTGAATAAGCACCTTTGATTTGATACCTTTTGATGACTGTACAGTTATAAAATGTACTCATCTCCATTGGACCTGAATCAAGGATTCTGAAACTCTTCAGCATGGCAAAAAGCCAAAGTACACATCAAATTCCACAGCAGTTTGGCTGCAGGAGGCATAATTGAACCTTGCTGAAAATCTATACAAAGATGTTCAGTAATTTCAAGGCTTAGACTCCACTCAACTGATCTGAACAAACTGTAGGCAACTTGCAAGGAACAACAGAAAAAAGTGCCTAAATACAGAACCTGGTAATCTGGAGGACTGAAATTACTGCTAAAAGCATTCCAGGGAATGAAGAAAGAGTGACACTCTCAGGACTAGTAGTACTAAACTGTACCGTTTCTTGTCACTGAGGTGGTACCCCCAAAGTTAGATTGTTTTGTACATTTAATGTGTATATTTTACTTGGAGTTGTGGAAAATAGTTTACCTTTTAAAATGATTTAAAGTACATAACTGAGCTGCAGTTTCCTTTTAATGTAAAGCTGTAATGCTTTAAAGATACAGTACATTACATGCAATGCCAGAATCAGCAGGGAACTACAGCTGCTCAGGACTACACTCCCCATCATATTACATTATTCTCGCTACAGAACAGTTTCCCAGTGTCACAAGATTGCACAATTCATCATCCTTCTCACAGACAAAGCACTCATTGTACTTTCTATACAACCTGACTAACTGCTGCAAAACCATAAATGGAGATCCATGAGAGGCAGCCTAGCCACCCATTCAAGCATCATGGAGCGAATGAGGATTGTGCTGAAAGAGATGTGAAACTGCAGTTTAGAGATATTTTTCATATGCTTAAACATTTATTTGTTTTTTTAAATGATACACAAACCATTTGTGAGTTGACCTGTCCAGTGTTCAACCCCCCCACATCTGTTTCACAGTAGACCTTTCTTTTTTTTTTTTTTTTGAGCTAATTGAAAGCCAGTGCATAATTACATTACATTATTACATTATTGTCATTTGGCAGACGCTCTTATCCAGAGCGACTTACATTTGTTTTTTATTTATACAAGTGAGCAATTACAGGTTAAGGGCCTTGCTCAAGGACCCAGCAGTGGCAGCTTGGTGGTACCTGGACTTGAACTCCCAACCTTCTGATCAGTAGCCCACCATCTTAACCCCCTGAGCTACCACTGCCCTAATGACTTATGTTCTCATCATATACTGACATATACCCTTTTAACTTTATGAGCAAAAGAAAAGCTGTTCTGTATTAGCATGGCTCAACTTTAATGCACACCAGTGGCTAGAAGCCATTCTTAAACACACTATGGAAGAAATGTTCGTGCTGATAACCTTCCATGTTTGCAGTGTGAAAATGAGAATGTGAATTTCCCCCCAACCTCTTAGTTCACAGATGCACTTTTCATGAGTTCATCTAGGAAAAAAGCTTGTAAAAATAAACAGAAGCAAGCTTTTAGCAAGTCTTTTATGTATCAAGTGTTTCATGTATTGGCAGTGTTTTACCACTGAGATTACCTGTCATGAGTTGTCATGAATTTTAAATGAACAGGTAATGTGCTGCTTCCACTTTACGAAAAACAAAACAAAGACAAGTTGTTGCTCTGATTCCAATTTTTTGAAGGCTATTTAATACCTGACTATATTCACTTCAGTTTTATTTGTATAGCACTTTTAACAATGGACATTGTCACAAAGCAGCTTCACAGAAATATATAAATTCCAGATTTAAATTTTAAAATAATGAATTTATCTCTAATGAACAAGCCAGAGGTGACGTGGGCAAGGAAAAACTCCCTGAGACGAAATGAGGAAGAAACCTTAAGTGGAACCCAGACTCAAAAGGTAACCTATGCTCATCTGAGTGATACTGTATAATACAATTACAAAAAACGTTCTTCTATAATGGTGTGCTATATTGATGAATAGTGGACAACATTTAAATGGGAGGTGATAACAGGTTAAAGAAAAGCATGCTACTGAAAGCTTAAAAGAAATTTTCAGAAGGTAGGTAGGTATAAAAGCTGGATCTCACCTCATCATGAAAATTCCTAAGATTGATTCAGACATAAATATTTATTACTTTATCATTTAGAGACTCATTAGAGACTCTTGTATCTATGTAACATGGAGTATTCATGTAGTATTTTTGATCTTCTCATATGAAAACTACCATTACTGACTACACGTATCCAACCATTTTGGGTTTAGCCTTTTTCCCTTTTCCCCATATGTTCAGTTGAATGTCTTCATTAATTTGTCCTTTGTCGTAATATTCCATGATGATAAATCCATGTTTTTCACCGCTCACTGGCGGTGAGACGGGGGAATCCCCCTACCTATGTTTGGTATTGTGGTGAAGCGTAGTTCCTTTACATCCTGATAATACACATGGAATTCCCGATGACGCTTTTATGAACCAATGGAAAGCGAGTTTCCAAACCTCATTAGACGTAAACGAATGTGGCTAGTTTCTAGGCGGTCATTTTTTTTGTCCGATTTCAACAAACTGTGCCTCATTTTGAAGGTTTTTAGATGGACAATGTGGAAGTAACAATAACTCACTTTTGAAAATTTCCTCATTCCGACTCATTTTGCCAGCACGGGTCACACATACTTTAACACGTGAAATTAACTAGTCCTTATAGCTGCCCTGTGATGAAATGGTGTCCTTGGGGGTATTCCTGCTTTGTGATCAGTGATCTTAGGATAGGTTCCAGATCCGCAGTGACTGTGTTAACTGAAGATGAATGACTGATTAAATCAAAGTCCTTATAGCTCCCTATGCTGTGTGCTTTAACCTCACTCTGTCTTCTGACACTTCTGACTGTCAGAGGAAAGAAGAGTTCAATAATGAAATGCAACCATCAGCGTTGGGTTTAAATGTCACTAGATTATTCCACATGATCTATGACAGTCAACTGCTAAGAATGAGTAGTTATATAGTGGAAAGGTTAAAAATACATGTGATGGTACCAGTGTTGTTTATAGAGCAGTCTCAACAATGATGCACATTGATATTGATAACTTTGCAGTGTCCAAACATCTACATACAATTTATCTGTCTGATTAGCTGTCTCTGTCTCACTGTCTCATTTCTCGAGTTTCTCTAACTGTGATAGTTTCATGCAGATTAGAGAAATTACCCAATTATTAAATGCAGTCAGAATTCCAGTGAAGCCAATCAATAATTTATGCTCAGCAAAACTGAAAAAAAATTTTAAATCACATTTTCTCAATGATGGCAATGACTTAATTTTCCTGACAAGGTCACCCTCCTTCATTACACAGTGCTCATTTAAAGCTCAAACTGTGTGCAACACATTCTATTTTGTAGATGATGGATCTTTTTCTTTTTTTCCACTTTTTTTCAAGGCCTATTATTTTATTCTTTACTCAGACTAGTAGTCACTCATCTTTTCTATGGGCATCCCTTTTTGTGTAGTCTCTAGTGAGCCTTATTTATTAGAATCGGAGCGCAACATTGCCAAAAAGAATGAATCTGGGTAACACTGTGTTATGTCGGAATGGCAGATTGTAGGGAGGTTACAAACCAATACAATTCATTATCATCCAGTTAAACCCTGCTGCCCCACATTATTTAAGGGGAAGAGCCCTGGCGAGGTGTAAATGGGTCACTGGTGCTGTAATAACATCATAACGAACACAGCAGCCAATATAATAGGAATTGGTTATACTTACCCTTTTCCAATTGCCCCATTGTCCTTCATACTGTGTACAATTCAGCTCTGGTTCTGTTAAAGCCACACATTAAGAGGAAAGAGAGCTTTAAGAGGACACTGAAGATGCCTGTACCTTAGTGATGTACAGAAAAATAAACCTAGATCTTATCAAGCTGTGATAGAATGTTGTGTGAATCTGCTCATGAACTTAGGAAAGTGCACAATATAGAATCATCCTTTGATTTACACCATGCAATTGTCTGAGAACTAAAAGATGCACTTGGAGCATCCTCTTTGATAGAACACTTTACTGCACACTTTGCATCCTAGTGTGTGAACTACGATTTAATTCAGAATGATTGGTTGGGTTCTTGTGGATCATGTCTCCATTCTTCAGTGCATACACACCATTTCTATGGGCACTGAGTCTTGATGATCATTCTCCATGAATCAGGAAAAAGAAAGCAGATTCATGTAATTTCAGTTTTTCTGAATCTCTCTGATAAAATTCGCTCATCAGAAACGTCATTCTCCTCGTTCTTATTGCAGTTTTGAAATCAGTACCACATTTCGCCACACATAACATTTCTCATTGTGTTTGTTTAAATGTCCACACACATTTATTTTCTAAAGCTGTTTTGTCATTTTTTTGATGCATTTCTCATTTGACTGACAACTCATGAAAAGTGTTCTTTAGAGAATCCCAGACCTCTCGTTCACCTTGATACAATCCTGTTCAAATATCTATGATGGAGCAAGGCCAGTCACACACCGTCAGTGGTAGTAGTAAAATTTCCGCTCAGTTGAAAATAAATCAATCAGTGTAATCGCAATCAGTGTTCTCAGAACAGGATTGGTTGAAACAAAGAAAACCACGTACTCGTCTTGTATCACAGGTGCATGCCATGGCATTGCAGTAATAAAGATGGGATACTGGATGCCCCTTGAGGGATTTCATATTTTGCACTTTATAATAATTTTTATTTATACAGGTATATGCATATGTAAGGTGAATTTACTGCACAATAATTGACACTACATTCTAGATTTGATGGCATATTTTTTCTTTTCAATTTTTCAGTGCATAGTTACAAGATTTACCACTTTGCTTTCCTCAGTTATAGCGATTAATTTGCGTGAACTTGCGAAATAAAACATCCACATTAAATTTTTGTTTCTGAATGGTTTTTTTACTTTACTTTTATTTTTTGCAGAACACTTTTTCTAAAGTCAGTAAGGTTTTTATTATAATATCAAAACATTTGTCCTAAAGCACTGGTGAAAATGTTTTATTCATTGGTGACAACGTGGAAGTGATTGACTGATTTGGCATGTTTTGACACATGGAAAAGGTTTTGACTGTTTTAGTTTCTTTCGCACAGGTGAGTTAGTGTTATGAGAAATGCCTAAACTGTTTTCAGGATCCCATTTAGAGCGGTGAGAATAATGTTTCTGATCTATGAATTGCATCACAGTGATTGAGAAAAACTGTAATAAACAGTTAGATCCATAAGTATTTGGACATTGATGTAATTTTCTTTCTGTATACCGACACAATGTATTTGAAATTAAAGCAGTCAAGATTTAACAGTATAGACTTTAATTTGAGACATCACTGAAATTATAGCCATTATTTTACAGCATCACCCCATTTTCAGAGGTTCAAATGTAATTGGTCAAAGAAATATAAAATATATATGCATTGGTTTAATACTTGGATGAAAATCCTTTCCAGTCAATGACTGCCTGAAGTTTGGAATCCATGGATATTAACAAATGCTGAGTTTCATCCCTTGAGATGCTTTGCCAGGCCTTTCCTACACCCACCTTCACTTGTGGCTGGTTTATGGGTCTTTCTACCTTCAGTTTTGTCTTCAGTAAGTAAAAAGCATGCTCAGTTAGATTGACTGACAGTCCTTTAAGAACATTTCAATAGTTTGCCTTAAGAACCTCTTGGGTTGCTTTCACTGTATGGTTTTGGTCATTATCCATCTGTACTGTGAAAATCTGGCCTATCAGTTTTGCGTTTACATTTGACTGAATGTGAGCAGAAATAATAGCTCTGTTCATTTTAGAATTCATCCTGTTACATCCCTCAGCAGTCACATCATCAATAAACACCAGTGACCCAGTTCCACAGGCAGTCTTACATGCCCATGTCCACCATGTTTAACAGATGATGTGGTATGCTTTGGATCATCGGTCCATGTTTCCTTCGGTATAATCTTCTCTGCATCTCCTTTTGGTATGAGGTAATCATGGTTTCATCTGTCCACAGAATCTTGTTCCAGAACTGGGCAGGTTTTCTAGAAAAGGCTAATCTGGCCTTTCTGTTCTTGAGTGTTACCACTGTTTCACATTTTGAGATAAAACCTCTGCATTTGCATTTATGACGTCTCTTGATTGTAGATTTTGATAGTGATACACCTGCCTCCTCAAGAGTGTTCTTGACTTAGCTAGATGTTGTGAAGGGGTTTTTCCTTTACCAAGGAAAGAATCATTCACTTTAGGTGTCTCCCCTGGTCTCCCAGAACTTTTGGTATTGCTGAGCTCACCAGTGTAAGCCTTCTTTTTAACTCATGATGAGTTCCACTGAACAGCTACTGAAACTCAGTGCTTTGAACCAACTCCATGTCCTTTATCTACTTATTGTGTCATGGAGTAATGAGGGAACAGGCCACACCTCACCATGAAACTGCTTGTCAGTCTCGTGTCCAGTTATGGTTCAGCCTCTGAAAAAAGAGGACTCTTTGAAAAATGGCTGCATTTTCTGAAAGCTTAATGCAATACCTTTGTTAATCCCCTTAAAGCTGAAAGTATACACTTACGTCACTTGATTAATCTTGATTACTTAATTTCAAACCTACTGTGGTGGTATACAAAGAGAAAATTATAATAATCGCATCAACGTCAGTAATTGCGTCAAAGAACTGTGACATAATTTTCTTCATAGAGTACAATTCTATTAGGTCTGTGAGTCATTGGTAAATATATAACAGGATCAAATTTTTAATGACTGATAATTTAATGAATCTGATAAAACACTAGAACAGCAATAGAGTTTGCAAAAACATTGTCAACATAGGAAATGTCCAAGACTTATCCTGTCCTAAAAAGAGAATGGAAGAGTAAAAAAACAGTGGTATTTCATGCTTTATTATTTGTCACCTCTTTACTATAAGGCAGTTTGGCAGAAAATGAGTTAACCAAGTAGACAAAGCTACTGAAGAATACTTCTTTCTCTCTCTCTCTCTCTCTCTCTCTCTCTCTCTCTCTCTCTCTCTCTGTCCTCCAGTGTATTTCCAAAAATGATCAACATACAGGATGCCATGAGCAGTCAAGAGCCACATTCTGAATACCTGTTGAAAGAAGAGAGCAGGCTTGACAACTTATGTTGAACCAGAGCAGAAAGGCATTGTAAATGCAGTGCAAATAATTGATGAGAGTAATTGTACAAAACAATTACATATTAATATTTTTTTTAGTTGTATAGCACTTTTATCAATGAACAGTATCACAAAGCAGCTTTCAGAAATATAAGAATTCAGGAATAAATGTATAAATTTATCCCTGATGGCTAAGACAGAGGCTACAGTGGCAAGTGGAAAAGTGGCAAAACTCACTGAGACTACATAAGGTAGAAACCTTAAGATGAACCGAAACCCATTCTCATCTGGATGATACTGGACAGTGAGTTTATAAATAATTCCCATCTATATTTATGCTATATAGTCATAAAGCACCATTGTGCAACTGAGAAATTGACTATAGTTTGAAGTAGGTTTTGCTGAAGTTATCAGCTGTTCACTGAAGGAGACTTGAGTGCAAAACTGTTTAGTGCCAATGGCAATCCTAAAGCTATCAGAGCAATTGCAGTCCAAAGCCATCATAGTAAAACTGTTTGTATCAACTGCAATCCGAAGCTATCTTCATGGTTTCTAAGTGGTACCATCCACAGTAATCTCGTATCTTTAAGCTGTCTATATGGGGCTATCCTCAGCAGCAGTAGGTAGTCTCCAAGTGATGAGAACTCCAACCACAAGTAAGGCATCAGGATGGATCAGCCTGGTCCAGAGAGCAGGAGGGGTCAGAATCACATATTTCTGGAGTAGCATGTGTAGCTCAACCAAGAGAGAGAGAGAGCAAGAGAGAGAGAGAGAAATAAGAGTTGGTCACTGGTCTTACCATGTGTAAATACTGTGGCACAGTGGAAAGTTTTCAGCCATGCAGAAAGTTGTACAGTCATCAGCATTAAATAATGCTACATGCAATGTTAATAATATGAAGCTTCCTGTGTAACCATGTACTGATGGTCAGCAAGCAGACTTGTGGGAGACAAATGTGTGGTTGCACTGAAATGTACAGTGGTTCCATAAGTCTGAGAGCACTAGTGAAAATACTTCTAATTAACATTCTTTACTAATTTAATACAACACTTTTCATTACAAATTATTTTATTGGCATCAACTTGAGTGAATATTAGAATTATTTTAATATTTACATGAATTTCAGTTGCTTGAATGGCAGGGTGCACTCGTGCTGGCATGGACTCCATGTATAAAACCTTATGATACATTTTAGATCAAACCCATCAGAGTGTTTTCTGAACACCTGCTTCAATAAAAGAGATTAGACATGAGGAAAATCTGACCTTTTGTACAAGATAGTTAACATTGGTCTCAGTCTTTTGGACCCCAAAGAATATTTTCATATGTTTTAATATGACTGTTACTTTTTTTTCTTAATTAAAATTAAAGGTCATTTTTAGTCAGAGCAACTATCAGAGCTGCGCTATTAAAGAAATGTATTCAACGGTTCCTGTATGAACAGATTCAAGAATTCAGCAGCACCCTGGAATAAAGGAACATACTACACAAAATTCATAAAGGGAAGGTTCACTCGAGTTGTGTGCACTCTCTCTCAATCTGATTGAATCCCACACAAAGAGAATTACAGTCAAGTCAGGAAGTTAACATCCAAGCATGCAGCTGTGAGGAAAATACTGTAAAGGTATTGAAAAACACTAAAAACTTATTCACTATTGTTTCAAAGGGAAATGAGCTCAAAGAGGGCTGTGCTGTGTATTTGGAAAACATGAACTTTCCACAAGCCGAGGTGAAATATTTCTATGTCATCACTGTACAGTACAGCAGGATTTGCTGTTTTTTAATAGAAATGAAGGAAGCAATGCTGTTCTGAAAGATTTGACAGGATATATGTTATCATGATGAAATTATCTTGAATATACAGTACATTCCGAAAGTATTCAGACCCCTTTCAATTTTTCACCATTTGTAATGTTACAGCCTTATGCTAAAATCAATCAAATAAATTTTTTTTTCCTCATGAATCTAAACTCAGTACTCCATAATGACAGCACAAACACGGAATTATAGATTTTTTTGCAAATTTATTAAAAAAGAAAAACTTAAATATCACGTGGACGCAAGTATTCCGACCCTTTGCTCAGTACTTAGTAGAAGAACCTTTTTGAGCTAATACAGCCATGAGTCTTCTTGGGAATGATGCAAAGTTTTTCAGACCTGGATTTGGGGATTTTCTGCCACTCTTCTGTGCAAGTCCTTCACAGCTCGGTATGATGGGGAATGTTGGTGTACAGCCATTTTCAGGTCTCTCCAGAGATGTTTAAGTCAGGACTCTGGCTGGACCATTGAAGGACATTCACAGAGTTGTTCCTAAGCTGCTCCTGTGTAGTTTTGGCTGTGTGCTTAGGGTCACTGTCATGTTGGAAGGTGAACCTTCGGCCCAGTCTGAGGTCCTGAGCACTCTGGACTAGGTTTCCATCCAGGATATCTCTGTATCTCACCATGTTCAACTTTCCTTCAACTACGACCAGTCACCCAGTCCCTGCAGCTGAAAAACACCCCCACAGCATGATGCTGTCACCACCATGCTTCACTGTGAGGGTGGTATTGTGCAGGTGATGAGCAGTGCCTCTTTCCTTCCACACATACCGCTTAGAATTGGTTTTGTCAAACCGGAGAATCTTATTTCTCACAGTCAAGAGTCCTTTAGGTATTGTTTTGCAAACTCTATACGGACTTTCATGTGTCTTGCACTGAGAAGAGGCTTCCGTCGGGCCACTCTACCATAAAACCCAGATTGGTGAAGGACTGTAGTGATGGTTGTCCTTCCGCAACTTTCTCCCATTTCCACACAGGATCTCTGGCGCTCAGCCAGAGTGATCTTTGGGTTCCTGGTTACCTCTCTCACCAAGGCTCTCCTTCCCCAATTGCTCAGTTTGGCCAGGCAGCCAGCTCGAGGAAGAGTCCTGGTTGGCCCAAACTTCTTCCGTTTAAGGATTATGGAGGCCACTGTGCTCTTAGGAACATTAACTGCAAGAGAAATTTTTTTATAGCCTTGTCCAGATCTGTGCCTTGCCACAATCCTGTCTCTGAGCTCTTTGGGCAGTTCCTTCTACCTCAAGGCTTACTTTGTGCTCCGATATGCACTGTGAGCTTTGAGGCCTTTTATAAATAGGAGTGTACCAAGTTATGTTCACTCAATTTTATTTAAAACAGCTGGACTCCAATCAAGGTGCAAAACCATCTCAAGATGAGAGAAATGCACGGCACCTGAGTTAAATATGCCAGTGTCACAGCAAAGGCCTGAATACATACGTCAACGTGATATTTCGGTTTTTCTTTTTTAATAAATTTGCAAAAAATCCTATAATTCCATGTTTGTGCTGTCATTATGGAGTACTGAGTTTAGATTCATGAGGAAACAAATTTATTTGATTGATTTTAGCATAAGGCTGCAACATTACAAATGGTGAAAAATTGAAAGGACTCTGAATACTTTCTGAATGCACTGTAGATTATAGCATTATATAACAGCGTTAGTCCACTCAGTAGAGTTCATATGGATCCACACTATCAGTAAGACTGTACTATGGTGTAAATCATTTAGGCTAATTGATGACCAAGTAGTGAAAAACACCAGAAAACCAGTGCTGTGAAAACTTTATGAAAGCATTTCATTATGATTTAAAAGAAAATAAATTCAATACAATGTTAAAGTATAACACTGTGTCAATATTATAGAGCTAAAATAACTGCTAAGATTAAATTCCACATCAGATTTAAAAATACATCAGTCATTAATTTATCTTCAGTAATTGCTTTATCCTGGGCAGGCTCAAAGTAGATCTATTGTAGGAATGACTGGAGCAAGGTGGGAGAATGCCAGGACATCACAGGGCACCTGTGGGAGGTGGAAGGAAACCAGAGAACTCAGAGGGAGAATGTTTAGTTTAATTGTTTTAACTGATTAAACTTATTCTCATTCTCACACACTTTGTCATTTATGATCATTGACCTAAGATCATGACATGAGACATAAAGATATGCATATAGTGAGCATAACATGAGACATACATACAGAAGAGATATTCTGTTCGTTTTTAACTTCTTTAATAATAATCCTATACTATTAGTATATACGCACCAAAAACAGACACACACTTAAAGTATACATATATAGTCAGTTCATTCTGAAATATGTTTGCTCTGACTTAATTAGTCTTTGTGTCCTAAGAGCGTCATGTCAAAAGACAATTATTTATGATGTCCAAAATAGTGCCAACATTCCTGGATGGCAGAACTAGGCTATGTGTAATAAATTTACTGGTCTTATCTTGTAAATTATAATACATATGAATTATTATTTTTTAAAACTTATTTTACAAAACGGAATCGTGTATAATTTACAGTGAAGATCATAATGACTAGTTGGAGGAAGGACGTGAGTAATGTTATGTAAACCTGTCATCATAATATTAGTATGAATTGTTAGTAGTTATTGATGGCTCCCACAGATAATTGATGCCGTTATTTAGTTCGTAGGCATTGGTGGCCCCACAGATAAAAAAAAAATCAATATGATCCTGAGTGGTGGAAGAGAAAAATATTTGCCCTATCATCCAGAGATTGTGAGTTCAACTCCTGCCATCTATGGGCAAGAGCTCATTGGTTTGTGGGATACTCTCTTTCTGTCCTGTCAGTTACAGTGCCAGTTATGGGCCTCTGTAAGCTCTGAGTGTGCTATGTTGATGTACTTCCTGACCCAATCTCTAAAATCACTGTTAGTCATATGCCTCAGAGGAATACACTTCAGCCTCCCTGGTCGATCGCTTTGGTAGATGAGAGCTGTCTGGCTATATAAGGTTATATAATAAATTAAAGGAGCTTTGCTTGTTAGTAGTACTGGAGCTAGAGATGCATTATTCATTCATTTTCTATACAACTTATTCATTGTGGGTCCCAGAGGAAGCTGGAGCCAATTCCTGCTGACTTTGGGCAGAAGGCAGGGTACACCCGGGTAGGGTAAGCCAATCCACTGCAGAGATGAACAATCATTCACCCCTGTGGGTCATTTATATTGGCCAGTTGACCTAATCTACATGTCTTTGGACTGTGAGAGGAAACTGGAGCACCCAGAGGAAACCTATATAGGCACAGGGAGCACATACAAACTTCACACAGAAAGACTTGGTCAACCCAGGACCTTCTTGTTGTGTGGCGACAGTGCTAACTACTACAGCAGACAATCTACAATGATCTCATATCACTCTTAACGTTTGAAGGTGAAATAAATAGAATACAGCTACAACCTATTGCTAAAATTTACCTATTGCAAAAATGTAGCTATTGCTATTCAAAATAATAAAGCTGTGGCTGCTTACAGGCCATCAGGATTTCTGTTCTGTTATCAGGAGTCCTGTTATTTTGGTGGAAAAGATGTTCAGTATGTCCCCTTGATATGTATGTAAGTGTGAATTAGAGTTCATGCCTTGCTCAGTTACATAGGGCACACTTTGTTTTCTGGGATGGGAAGCTGGCTGTAGGAGGAGCTGCTATGCTGCTCGTTAGGTTTCGGTGGAGTGGTCCTGGCAGCAGAGGTTCGGGCAGCAATGGCTGACATCTCACCCGTGTTGCTCTCACCGGTTCTGCCTGCTCGGTCTGTGGACTGGTTCCCCTCCGCTGTGGTGTTGCCACTGCAGCTGAGCAGCTGAATCAGACACTTTCGGAACTGAACAAAACAAAGAGGGCAAATATCAGAGCAGTTTCAAGATCAGGCAAATTTCTCCTGGCAAAATGAACATAATGTACCCGAGTAAACTATACATGGGCTTCAAGTGACCTGAATTTTTAAAATTGCTCAAAAGAATAGGCACTCAAGACACACACTAGATATGAAAAGAGGCCAGAAATGCAAACGGAGCAGTGAGAGCGTGTGATGATATTAGATTGGAGAGTTCAAATCTAACATCTGTCTATCTAACATTTACTTTTAGCTGCTATTTCAAATTTCATTTTGCATAAATAAGAATAATACAGGGTGTCTGTAAAGTCTGGACACATAGGTGAGAATACAACTTCAAACAACATCTACAATATGAATACAACTTTTTATTCAAAGAACATCTTCAATATGATTTCCATCATTTGCAATGCAAATTTTCGTGAACTCGATGCAATAAATCTACATTGCCTTCAACTTTGGAACGTTCACTCCTTATTTGTTGAGTCAAGTCTATTGGATCTTTGATTTTTGTTGACAAAGCCACGCTTAATCTCTGGAGGAAATAAAAATAATTAATAATTCATTAACAGTTGAATTAAATGAAAGATATCCAATTAACCTATGTGTCCAGACTTTACGGACCCCCTGTAGAGTAAATAAGTCACCTCATTGACGTTCATTATGCTCACAATGGTATCTCACATGTGTATTCTCAATGACATGCTATAGGTATGTCAGTAAACTTTTTTGAAAAATATCAGCCCCATGCCCAGAAATCTATTAGATGTAATAATCATCTCACATGACTGTCACTGATAGGAGACATTAATTATAGGCTTACCAGAATTAGCCAGAGCTTTGCTCCTTCAAACCTTTCTGCATATTTCTCTACACTTTTTGGTGCAGAAGCTTGGGAAGTTTGGGAAATGAAGACTTTTGTTAACAATAAATAATCTGATATGAATGGAAAACAAAACCTTATAGGGTTTTTTTTTTTAATAAATGAAAAACCACCTAATATCCACCCCTGAAATTAAATTGTATATCCAGACCATCACTCCACAGTGTTTAGACATTCCTACAGATCTACACTGTCAAAAAGAACCCATTTTATCCAAATGCTATTGGTACAATCCTTTCTCCTTTTATTCAGAGAAGTCGGTTTTTATCGTGAAAACCACAATAAAACAGCAATGTCTTTGTAGTGTTTTTTGTATGTGAACAAAGATCTAAAAATGGCAGATAAGTGTAATCAAGGCCATCAGGGCTTTAGAACTTGTAAATGAAATGATATGTTAGAAGTCCTGTTATGGTGGGGAAAGAAATTCTAAAAGCTCCCTTCATATTTCAGTGTTATTAGAGTTCAGTGTGCAAAGTGTATGTCTTTGTCAGTTATCTTGTGCAGCTGCATCAGGACCTGAATATTACACAGATGGTAATAAATCTAGGTTTCTAGGTTCTAGGTAATGCATGTAGGATTTGTAAGCTCAGCAGGCAAAACAACAGCATAACAGCTGATATTTATAGTCCAATAGCATGTAAAAAATTCAGCAATGTGCAATAGTAGACCTGGAGACCACTGCCATGTACACCATAAACAGTTAATGGCCATACCATCGCAAGGGACCTTCTCATGTTGCTTTGAAATACTTCTGTGGTTCCACTGCTTTCCTGTGTTCGTGTGCACCTGTTTTGTATTCCCCCTGATAAGTCTCGTGATATTCTAAGTTCTGTGTTTTGTCCCCATAGCTGTTTAGCAGCATGTGTTTTGGTGGCCTGCTGTTGCTGTTACTCCAACAAACATGCCTTATAAACAGCAATATCTGGCAGATCCAGCAATTATTATTTGTTCTCATGTTCTTGGATGAATTAGATTTGGTCAAATTAGCTGATCTGTTATGCTAGCAATGTGTATTGGCATGCTTCAATCCTCCTTAAATCAAGTCTTCAAACCAAGTGACCAAGGCAAACTCACAGAATGGAAGCACTCTCTTTAAAGGCCAGTGCTATAATCCATGTCTTTCATGCATTTATTTCTGCAGATAAACACAGACGGGCACCAGAAGCAAGAATCAATAAAGTTAATAGATATCTGTGCACTCTAGAAATAAAATGGACATTAATACACCTTTAAATCTGTAAACTTTGGGGGGGAATGACAGACTTGTTATAATGGTGAGAAAAGCTGCAAAAGGCTATACCAATTCGATATGTAATTACTGCAGGAGTAGGCTATCACAGTGGTATCTTATCTGATGTGGAAACGGCTGGTGTGGGTACAGGTTTTCATTCCAACCAAGCAGAAACCACACTCAAGTCTACTGAAAGTCAAGATCAACTGATTAAACAGAAGGAGTCAGATTTGGCTGCTGCTTGATTGGAATGAGAACCTGCACTTACACCAATTCTTTCCAGATAAGGTTCGACACCACTGACCTATAAAAACAAGAGCCTGTTATTAGGTTGTTATTAATATTTTTTACCAGTTTAAAAAATGAAAAAGAAATTATTTGTCCTTTTCATGCGGCCATAGCGAATGTGCCATGGCCTGGTATTGGTCCGTGGCCTGCTGCTTTAGGGGCTAAATTTAAATTAATTAACCATTAACCATGCCATTCTCAACATTAAAGACGCAGTACATGCTCGGTCCAGAACCAAGGAGCATTTCTATTAACAGATGGGGAAGTTACAGGCTTGGCAACATTCTAAAAACCATTAAAACCTTAATAAAATTGTGTATAAAATAATTATATTATACCAAATTGATTTCATGCATTTTAAAAGCAATTTTAACAAAGTTTCAAACACTTCTTGTCCATTTTCATTCATCATACAAAAATAAAATACAAATAATAAAATAATAAGAGCTCATGGACTTAGTTTTAGTTTTATTGTTTAACTGGATTCAAGGATCATAATAGAACAAAAACCTGGACTGTACCTGTAAACAAGGGTTTGGAAACATGTTTGTTAGAATGCCACTAGAAGTTTGTGTTTTTGTTTTTCTAGGAGCTAAATATTACTAATATTCTAAAGAATACAACATCCACAAGATTTAAACTTAAGGTCCATTGAAATGGCCTTGATAACAGAAATTTTGACTTGATAGATGTTTATCATTTATACCGGTAACAGTATAACAGGAAATACAATGTCCATGAAACGAAATATAAAGGGACTTACAACTGAGAATTACATTAGAATGGTGCAAAATGACATGTGATACAACAGTACATTAATGTTTCTTGGGAAAATTTAGGATAAACTTGTAGAACTTCATTAGAAGATGTCAACTGGGCTAAATGATTAGAAACAGGATAAAGAACCAATAGTCTCTTTGACCCCAGCTATATCTTTAACTAAGAAATGTAGATACAGTATCGAAATTAAAAGTTAAAACTCCACTCTGTCCACAATGGTCTAAGGATGTGAGTCATGCGGAATGGTTTGAAGTGCCTCCAAACGCATCTCCTGTGTATATCCTTATTAGTACAAACAGCTAACTCCCTCAGCGGGTAATCAAGAATCATCTGAAGGCTTAACTACTTGACCTTAATACACTCCTATACTAAGTATTCCGTATTGTACAACAGTAAGGCATGCGTCATATTTATTTATATCTTATTTATATCTTTATATCATATTAATTTGCATTTTATGTGCCTGAAGATCCCTTTCATACCACCTACAGCCATGTTGTGTTATTTCTACAATGGAAAGTTAATCAGGTCACTTGAACTGCTCTTGCTTTGCGAATGATTGCCTACAGTTGCTATGGAAAAAATAAATTGCCAAATACAAATGTAAACAAAGGCAGACTACCAAGAAGATAGTCAAAGTTGTATTTCCCTCAAACCTCAGAAATTATATAATGAAAGGTGCTCAAAAGCTCAGTAAAAGGCCAATGCTAGTGCTGCACCTGGTGGTGCTGATTTAAAGGTGTGTTCCTGTCCTTCTAACTGCATTACTGTCACCACAGGAACTCCCAATGCTTTCCTGAATGCAAAGCATGACAATAAATAAGCCATGTGGAGAGGTTTGCTGAAAAGTAGAACAAAAAAAATCCATAAGTATAAACTGTCTGTAGATTGGATAATAAAGCGTATTACATTACAGGTAGATTTTAATTTTCTAATGTGCACACAATGTAAATGTATTCCCCAAGGAAGAACAGCAGTGCTGAAAGCCCAGTGAATTTGAATAATGATGCTCCTTTACTCTAGTTATGATTAGAGTTTGATGTTCTGGTGTTCCTTTTGATGACCTGATGCTCCTTTTTCTCGAATTAACTGTAGGAAAGAGCATACCAAGCCAGTGATGAGCATTTCTCCCCAGTGGCAAAACTATACCCCTGCTTAATGCCATGCTGACAAATGACAATCACTAATAAACTCATCCCATGCAGATAACACAAGGAGAAAAACATGTTATAATGTACATAGTATTATGTACATACTTGAAACCAAAGTGTACAAAAAATCTATTTAAAAAATCTGTGCATGATATTTTTTTAAAAGACAGAGAGGAGCAATTTGTTTAATTATGCTAATTGGCACGAGAGAGTAGCGAGATTTCTGATCACCGTAACAGCCGGAAATTTAGGTTACTGAAGATTTTAATTAAGTGTCAGAAAAGATTTCATTCTTTAATATAATTTCCAATATGTTCCAGTCTTTCCATGTCTTTTTTAAGACATCACTCACATGGTCTTCAGACTCAACTCCATGTGATTTCTTAAGAGTATTAGAGATCGGCTGAATTGAACAGCCATGATGGAGGGGATGGGGGGATGGGGATGGGGGGGCACTGGTATAAAAATGAACCTTGAAACTCCTGGGACAATGTAGCCATTTTGTTTTGCTTTTTAAAGCATAAGAGTATGTCTGTACTAGAATACTTGAGATTTTACAATGTCAAAGGCAAACCTTGGTTCATACTATTTCCGTGTTTTTTTGTTCAAAGGTATTTTTAATCGGATTTTGTCTCCACATAAAGCTGGACGGTACCCACTTCATTTTTAAAGAAGCAGCAAGTTGTGACCATAGAGCTTGGTGAGGTGGAACAACAAGAATAATTACATAGCTTCAGACAAAATAAGGTCAAGAGGCTTGAACGCTTATGCTATATAGGCTACTGTGTAGTGAATTTTTAGAGCAATCACATAATAGTTGAGCAGTTGAGATTCAACTACATGCAACCATCTAGCATACCGTCTAATACCTCATACAGATTTTTTTTAGACCTACCTTTACTATCTATGTTTGAGGTAGTGTCATTTTGTGAGGGTTGAGTGGTTTCAGCAAAATGTCCAGCCCAATTACATCTTAAAAACCATCTAAAGCCAAGATCTAGAAAGGTGAACAAATCACTGAAACATCAGCTTATGGATATCTGAGAAAAAATGACATTTAAGTCAATAATGATTGTCATTAAAGAGGTAATTAGTATTTCTGTATAAAATGTATGGAGTTTGAATGAGAGTGAATGAAGACTTCATGAAGATTAACCTTTGTTAACGGCTGTTTAAATGTAAATGGTTGGACTCTGCACCATCTGCCCCTGTGGATGAGCCATCACTGCTTTCAAGGCAGTTTTAAAAACTACAATGTGTGCTGCTGAAAAGGACTCAGACATTTAGTGGTCCCACACCATGGTCTATAATTAGAAATTGGTCATAATCTGCAGACACAAATAGACTTGTGACGCTAAGAGGATTTGCCCGGTCGAACGAAAGAACGGCAACAATAAGAAATCTTAAAATATTAAGAAATAAAAAAAAAAAATCAGTTAAAAAAAACCATCTTCTTTGATCAAGTCCTTTTTTTCCTACACTTCACAGCCTCAATGTCGGAAAGCCTTCTACATATAGTTACGCATAACTCCATTATAGGCGGAAGTTTATTTTTATTACTTGGTGTGACCACATTTCTTTTTTTTTTTTTAAACACACTAACCCATTTAGCAGCAGGGATCCTTAACTAGGGCAATCTTAACCACATGATGACTTTCTTCTGCAGTTTAAGATCTACTGGAAGCAATTACTGTAGGTAATTACTTATAATGTAAAAAAAAAAAAAAAAACATACAAAGTATGTAGATCAGCCAATACTGCTTATTTTGAACATTTCTTTCTTAAACATCATAATTCCATGTATTAATGAAATAAGATATGGACAGCACAGTGGTACTGAGAAAACGATACTTTTTTAAAGGTAAAAATAAAGTGGTCGTGCATAATATTCATAATATTACTGCTCCTTGTAATCAGCCTTATATGTAGAAAATATGTAGATTTCTTTGCAGAATGCCTTTACATGCACATAAGACTTGCACAGTACTGTAATAGATGCTATCTCTTTAAAGGCATGGGCAGCAAGTATATTGGGAATACACCAAGGAAGGGTTTTTCCCCAAGGCATATTATTAACTATTACAATGAGTGCCACTTTAGAATAAGGTAGTCATAGCATAACCAATGAATCTCTTAATCCATGATTCTCTTGCAAAGTGAGGGTCAGGGTACTGGGCTCTATAATCTTGTTTGCATAACAAAAAACCTGGACAAGTTTTATTATATAAAATAATTGTCACTTTGACAATAAGCATGCTAGTGTTTATTCTGAAATAAAAATGGCTCAGAAAGCACCAGGGGAAATGAGTGTTATCTGGCTGGCTGAGACGCTGTATTTTTTATTTTTATTTTTTACAACATCTTGCCCTTTCTCTTGTACACTTGTGTTTTATTCATGATGAATGTTTTATTTAGGAAGGAGCAAACATCTAACAAAAGTGGCTGGAGAAAGGAGAAAAATAACCACTGTGCTTGGTTTCCTTCAGAAGTCAATCTTACACCAACATGCTGTGATGTTTTCTGACCTGCTGTCACACAAATGGAAGCTAGACTCAGTATAGCCAAGCCTCGTATACCCCAACATCCTGGGGTGATATTTACTATTGAGGTTGCATTTGAGAATTCATCAGTGCTGTGGTATAATTGTTTTTATATCATACCTTCAATCTATTCAGAGTAATTCTGTACAAAACACTGAACATGACCCAAAAGGATAGAATGCTTAGCTTTTTCCATACCTGTTTGTTCATAAAGACGTATATGATGGGGTTGTAGACGGCAGCGGTTTTTGCAAAGAAAGCGGGAACAGCAGCCAATATAGGGTCTAAGTAGATGGTGGGGTGAACAGTGACGATGAAAGAGAGCAGTGCGTATGGTGTCCAGGCCACCACGAAGGCTACAATCATCACCACGACCATACGGGACACCTGGCGATCAGGCTTCCGGGCATTCACCAACCTGCCATGAGAATTGGACACCTGCACAGAGACACTGGTATGTGGGATTCAAAGCAAACACATTGATCGTTTAGTGGTAAACCAGCCGCTTTAAGTCTACCAAGCTCTGCAGTTATAATTTGTAAACTAATTTGACAAATTACTTGTAGTATATACAACTCAACTCTCAACTCAACTCAACTTTATTTCTATAGCACAATTTTTAAGCAACACTGTTGCCACCAAAGTGCTGTACAATAAAAAACTAAAACTA
>JAQLOM010151394.1:0-13937 GCA_030068315.1 Chrysichthys thysi
CATGTCTTTGGACTGTGGGAGGAAACCGGAGTACCCGGAGGAAACCCATGCGAACACGGGGAGAACATGCAAACTGCACACAGAAAGGCACCAGTGCCGAACCCAGGGCTCGACCCCAGGACCTTCTCGCTGTGAGGCGACAGTGCTAACCACTCAGCCACCGTGCCGCCCATGAGAAAGATTTAATAAGATGAATTAACAGAGGTACAAAATCGGCAGGCAGAATACGGAGTAGAGAACCAGGCAGAAGTCAATCGAACAGGCGAACAGACTGGAGCAGGCAAAACAGAGTCGAGAGTGATAAACGTAAGCAAAGGTCAAAACCAGGAAAGCACAAAACACAGAGGGGCAGAGCAAAAGGACGTAAACCGGGAAACTAAAACAATCATACACGGGAGGCAGTCAGAATTAAACACAAGGCTTGACAAGGGAAGTACACTGGGCAAATCACAATGCTTCGCGAGGTAAGAGTGTTTGTGTGAGTCCTTTTATAGTCCTTGAGATAATGAACAACACCTGCCCGTTGTTAGTACTCGGGTGACCTTGACCCCGGAAGGTCTTCGGCCATATGTGTTGTAGGCCAATGTTCATGGGAGGTGTAGTTTTCTGGCGCTTGCGGGTTGCCAGTGCTTGTGACAGTTCCGCTTTAAGACCACGGAGAAGAAAGGTCACCATAATATTAAGACTTCTTTCAGTCTAAACAAGCTTGATTCAATGGAATTAGGTCTAGACATTAAGACCACTTTGCTTCTAAGACCTCCTTTTGGTGGTCCTGATTAAGGATGGTCTTATTAACAGATTTTAGCTGCAGATCTGTTTAGTGTTGTTTAAAATAATACTTCAGGAGTTCACTGTCATTCCTCACTGACATTTCTCGCTTTGGTTTGTTATCACCGCTGGTAGACGATAATAATGTCACTCCTCATTTCCATCTTGTTCAGATCGATTATGGCAACCTTCAATGTTACAATAATTGCCTTTAGCTTTAGGCATTTCCACAATATATTTAGAAGTTGACGATATGCTATGCTCTAATTGATACGAACGTATTAGCCAGGTGAAGACCAGTACCTGGTTTCCTCCAGACATAACACTTGGCATTCAGGCATTCAATCTTTGTTTCATCAGACCAGAGAATTTTATTTCTCATCATCTGAGAGTCTTTAAGGTGTCTTTTGGCAAACTCAAGTGCCTTTTATGTGCATCTGCGCCTTTTATGGAATAATGGCTTCTGTCTGGCCACCCTACCATACAGGTCTGATTGGTGGAGTGATGCAAAAATGGGTGTTCTTCTGGAAGGTTCTCCTCTCTCCACAGAGCAATGCTGGAGCCCTGTCAGAGAGACCATCAGGTTCTTGGTCACCTCCCTGACTAAGGCCCTTCTACCCTGATCACTCAGAGTGGATGGGCGGCCAGCTTTTAGGAAGAGTCCTGGTGATTCCAAACTTTTTCCATTTATGGATGATGGAGGCCACTGTGCTCATTGGGATCTTCAATGCTGCAGCAATTTTTCTGCAGCCTTCCCCAGATCTGTGCCTTGATATAATCCTGTCTCAGAGGTCTACAGACAATTCCTTGCACTTCATGTCTTGGTTTGTGCTCTGACATGCACTGTCAAATTGGACCTTTTAGCGTAAAGTGTGTGCTTTTCCAAATCATGACCAATCAACTAAATTTACGACAGGTGGCCTGCAATCAAGTTGTAGAAACTTCTGAAGGATGATCAGTGGAAACAGGATGCTCCTGATTTCACTTTTTTAGGGTCATGGCAAATGCTGTGAATACATACGTAAATGTTTTATTTTTGTTTTATATTTTTAATAAATTTGCAGAAGTTTCAAACAAACTTGTTTCACTTTGTCATTATGGGGTATTGTGTATAGAATTTTGAGGTAAAATATGAATTTAATCTATTTGGGAATAAGGCTGTAACATAGAATATTGTGGAAAAAGTGGAGCACTGTGAATACTTTCCGGATGCATTGTATATACAAGAAATTTTATCCATTTTCTCATTTTTACAAGATGTTTTCATGACTGGAATGCTATCTACACATTTCTTGGTATTCCAGGGCATGTGATGACCCTGAGGATGGTTTCAAGCAGTATTATTGGAAACTATCAGCTTCACACAATGCATATACATTTCCATTTTTACAATTGTTTTCATCACACTAGAATATACATATTCATTACAGTATTTTCATTTACTTGTAACTGTCAGTGGTGGAATCTGCATCAGACTTCAATTCCCAGAACATCTTCCAACCTACAAACATGCCTCACCAGACACATTCTACCTCACTTGACAAGGCTTAGTGAACTATTAGTGTGTTCCTACCTGACATTCCAAACCTTTCTAGCCTTGACATTATTTCTCATATTTGTATTTTGGCCATTTGGTCTATTGCCTGAATTTGTTTGCTTGCTGATCACCTGAATTTATTATTATTATTATTATTATTATTATTATTATTATTATTATTATTATTATTATTATTATTATTATTTTACCTTTACCCTGTCTCCAACTTTTGGATTCTTTGCCAGTGTTCTAATAAACATCTTAACCCACAGCTGCAGTCATATTTGATGCATGCTAGTAGATTTTTACAATCTGCAAATTAACTAGGGGACATTTTATTTTATTTGTGTAAAATAAAATTGCACTGTTCTGTAGTCTGTGTCACCTGTTATTATAAAAATGCTAAATATATTATTTACATTAATATACTTTTTGTTGTAATCTTGTTTAAAAATACCACATAGAAAATATACCAGAATAGAAGGTTATGGGGTGAAAATCATGCTTCATTTTCATTTTTCCTCATTATACTTATTCCAAGGAACTATTCTCATTTACTTTGAGGTTCAACAAATAAAAGCAAACCAACTGTGTCACAGTTTGAAAAGAAGAGGACTTTTATGGAACCGGAATGCACTATATATAACCCTTAAGTACACATAATCACAGGGTGTGGTAAATGTACCCTTACATTTGACTGGTTTTCTGTCTGGCTCTGATAAATACTTAACTATGTTAACAAAATGTACAATGCACTTATTAAAAATATTTAAGTGACAGTTAATGTCATGCTCTAATAATTGACATGCAGTAAAAATACTGAAAATAGAGCATAACAGTGACACTCTTTGTTATGCACATTGTTATATTGCAAAATTTGCTGAAAACAAAAGTAAGATTCCATAAAAGGAATACATGTAAGATTTAAAAAAAATATATTTAATTACATGAATCAAGAAGAACACAATAAATATATAGTACTGAATAATAAATACTGATAAGTATTATATTTCATTGAACATTGTGCTTGAGAATGAATATATTTCATTCTCAAGCACAATGTTCAATAATATAAAGATCACCAAAGACAAAGCAGCCAAAGAGATGAGGTGCTGTTTTTACTTTCAAGAGAGAAAGTAAAAAAAAAAATAAATAAATAAAAAAAAAATAAATGTTTGTACAGGATGTACAGGTGTACAGGATTATGGCTGACAGCACCAGTGCATATGGTAAGCAAAATATAGCACTTGCAGCAGCCATTGTCTTGTTCATGCATGTTCTGTTCAAGTACTACTTGAACAGTCCACTCTAATTTTAAAAAGCAACCTACACACAATGAAGGATGACTGGTACATTGTGTGCCCTATTGATATAAATAAAACTTTAAGTGTCTTATTTAGACAGTGTGTAGTCTGTCTCTAAGTATAATGGCTCCACCTGATGGCCACTAAAAGTAATTAGCATCACTAATGATGATAAAGTTACAGTTTATTCCAGGTAAGACTGGGGTAGGTTTCAGTATTCAGTATCCTGATGTTGTAAATAGCTACTATATAAGTACCAAAACATTCACACAATCAAAACAGTTTATGATATAAAAAGTTGTATTGTTAAATAAAAAATAAATTGTATTGTTAAAAAAAAAAACATTTTTTCACTTTGTTTCAATTATTTCCTTTTTTAAATACGTGTATCCTTTTGAACTTTATACCAATCTGTACAGGGATTGACTATAATGTGCTGCAATGTCTTAACAAAGGCACAAGAAGTATGGTCGAAATTAAGTCATGAAAAATATGGATACCAAAATCATCTCTAACAATAACCTTAACCTTCTTAACTTTTTATATTAATGGACTCATTTAGATGGTTTACATGGTTATGAAATTATTTGGTAAAAAATTTAAAGAATGAGGAACTATTTCTGTACATGTTTGGTGAAATGATAGGCTTTTCACACTATTTAACTGTTTTTTTCTGAATATATGTTCTGTAAATTATTTAAAAAAAAAATGTGACATGAGCAAATCTGTAAGATGTTCATGTACATTTGAATACCAGATGTCTACATATTAAATCGGTGGGTGATGTTTATATGCAAGGTGGATTTTCATCTGTATAGTGGTAGTTCAGCCATAAGAGGGAACTGCATACAAGACAATGACTGAAGTGGTCACGAATTTTAGATGAAACTTTTCCCTATAATTAAATAACAACAAATATTTAGTAAATCAGCTCCTACCTCTTTATTCAGTAATGCAGTAATGATATACTACACAGTCACGATTTTGTCTGAGTTCTGCTGCTTATAGAGATCCTGTACTTTTAGTGCATATATTGAAGAATGAATAGAGGCACTCATATATTTACATAACAACAGACTTCCTGTCTGTGGCTTTATCAGTTAATCGGCTCTGTTTAGTTATGTACATGATATTGTAAGCAACTTGAATGTTGCAATGTATACTCATGTCTAACCTGTTTGACATGCAAAAACACTACATTGTATAAATATTTTTTTTTCTCAGTTATAAACTGTGATCGTAACCCTGCAAAACATGCAATTCATTTACAGTCTACTGATTTACTTTTGGTTGCCAGATAATAATTTTACAGCAATTAGTATGTATGATGAACAATTCAGTACTGTTAATAGTTTTATGGCACTGTATTAAGTTCAAGTTCAAGTTTAAGTGGCATTATGGTCATTTCAACCATATACAGTGATACAGTACACAGTGAAATGAGATAACGTTCCCCCAAGACCATGGTGCAACACGTAACACTACGTCAACACAGGACTACATAAAGTGCAAATGTGCAAAAACAGTGCAATCATTGCAAAAAACAGTGCAACATAAGACAATACAGACACAATACAGTGCAATAGGAGACAGATAAGATGGCAGAACTAACTGCTATACTAGTAAAGTATAAGTGCAACCATGCAATGGGATGTGCAAAAAAACTAAACACTGTGCAAAAAGTACTTGAGGTAATGGAATGCATAAAAGTATGTGTGTGTGTGCGTATCTGTCCAGTCTCTGAGGAAGTCTCAGGAATTTGATGGCTTGGGGGAAGAAACTGTTGCACAGTCTGACAGTGAGGGCCCGAATGCTCCGGTACCTCTTGCCAGAAGGCAGGAGGGTGAAGAGTGTGTTTGAGGGGTGTGTGGGGTCCTCCACAATGCTGGTGGCTTTGCGGATGCAACAGGTACGATAAGTGTCTGTGATGGAAGGAAGAGAGGCTCCAATGATTTTCTCAGCTGTCCTCACTATCCACTGTAGGGTCATGTGATCCGATATAGTGCAGTTCCCATACCAGACAGTGATGCAGCTGCTCAGGATGCTCTCGATAGTCCCTCTGTAGAAGGTGGTGAGAATGGGTGGTGGGAGATGGGCTTTCCTCAGCTTCTGCAGAAAGTGGAGTTGCTATTGGGCTTTCTTAGATATGGACCAGGAGAGGTTCTCCACCAGGTGGACACCAAGGAATTTGGTGCTCTTGATGACCTCCACAGAGGATCCATCGATGTTCAGTGGACAGTGATCTCGCCGTGCTCTCCTGACGTTGACGATCATCTCTTTTGTTTGGTCCACGTTCAGAGACAGGTTGTTGACTCTACACCAGTTCGTTAGCTGTCTCACCTCCTCTCTGTATGCTGACTCATCATTCTTGCTGACAAGACCCACCACAGTCATGTCATCGGTGAACTTGATGATGTGGTTCAAGCTGTGCATTGCTGCACAGTTGTGAGTCAGCAGAGTGAACAGCAGTGGGCTGAGCACACAGCCCTGGGGGCTCCACTGCTCAGTGTGGTGGTGTTCGAGATGCGGTTTCCGATCCGGACTGACTGAGGTCTCTCAGTCAGAAAGTCCAGGATCCAGGTGCACAAATTATAGATTACTAAAACAACTCCATCATTGCACAGTTTACTGGTGTTTTTCTTTAGTATTAATTCATGACTTTTATTAGAGTAGGGCACTGTGGTCGGTGTCACAATGATTTATTCTCTTAGGGGTTCTTTAGATTCAAAACATCTGTAATGCAGCTAAAATACTCCAGTATGCAATATCGAAATCAATCTATTGAGATTCAGTTAATCAATTTAAGTTCCCCTTTTTATTAAAATGTGCATTTCTTGAAATGCACATTTATTTCATTTTCACTATAAATTCCATTATTCACTCACTCACTCACCTTCCACCGCTTAATCCTGTTCAGGGTCTTGGGGGGAAGCTGGAGCTAATCCCAGCTGACTTCAGGTGAGAGGCAGGGTATGCCCTGGGCAGGTCACCAATCTACCACAGGGCCAATACACAAAGACAGACAACATTCGCACTCATATTCATACCTAAGGGCAATTTAGAGTAGCCAAAGCGCTGTGAGAGGAAACCAGAGTACCCAGAGGAAACCCACGTGAACATGGGAATAACATGCAAACTCCGCCCAGCTTGACCCTGGGGATCAAGACCAGGACCCTCTTGCTTTGAGGCGACAGTGCTAACCACCACACCCCTGTGTCGCCCTCATTATACAACTACTGTATATTAGCCCCGTTATAGAAATGTCGTTCCAACTAATGCAGTTCTACTTTGTACATGGTGGCCAGCTGTCATCTACAACCATGTCCAACAAATAAAACATGAAAATTTCACTTTTTGACCAAATAATTTTCAATTCAGTAATTCTGTAAAATACTCACATAGACAAAAACCAGAATGCTGCACCTTGCTGATTAACCTATGTAACATGACAAAATTTGGAAAAGAATGCAGAACTGCTGTTGTATTTTTATGTGCAAGAGGCTAGGAAAGGGAACTAACAATCTTTATTTAATCAAACCTTAGAACTGTTTTAACATATATTGTACATGGACGGGAAATGGGACACTTTCTGTTTTGGTATCTAATATAACTCCAGTGCTTATATTGACTTAAAGTTTACACACATAACATCCAAACGTATTGGAATGATCAGGCCTTTTTTTTTTTCTTTTCTCAAAGACATTTGGATTGGGGCGGCACGGTGGCTGAGTGGTTAGCACTGTCGCCTCACAGTGAGAAGGTCCTGGGTTCGGCACAGGTCTCTTTCTGTGTGGAGTTTGCTCCCCGTGTTCATGTTCATGTGGGTTTCCTCCCACAGTCCAAAGACATACACAGTGAGGATTAGGCTAATTGGCTGTGGCTGCTCTAAATTGCCTGTGAGTGTGAATGGTTGTCTGTCTCTTTGTGTCGCCCTGTGGTGGATTGGTGACCCGCCCAATGTCAGCTGGGATTGGTGCCAGCTTCCCCCTGGGACCCTGAACAGGATTAAGTGGCAGAAGATGAAAGACATTTGGACTGGGGGCAAAAGATAAAGATGAGATGATAAATCAGAATTCCAGCTTTCATCTGCTGACATTCACATCTAAATGTGTTAAACTTAGAACATGGCAACATTTATTTAACCCAATTATTTTTCAATACTGGAACATGTAACTCACAGGCGTTTCTAGACTGATTGACTGTTAGATTGATGGTTTATTAATATTCAGTACTACTTTTTACTTTTTTCTTTATTCTATTTTTATACTTTATCTTGCAGGTGGCACAGTGGCTTAGTGGTTAGCACTGTCGCCTCATGCCAAGAAGGTCCTGGGTTTGAGCCCCGGGTTTGGCACGGGTGCCTTTCTGTCTGGTGTCCAAAGACATGCACGGGTGGTTAGGCTAATTGGTGACTCTAAATTTGCCGTAGGTGTGAATGTGAGTGTGAATGGTTGTCTGTTTCTGTGTGCTGCCCTGCGCTGGATAGGTGACCTGCCCAGGGCGTGTCCCGCCTCTCACCCAACGTCAGCTGGGATTGGTGCCAGCTTCCCCCCTCGACCCTGAACAGGATTAAGTGGCAGAAGATGACATCAAGCTGCTTGTGTGATTGTACAAAATGTGAAACAAATATTCCTGAAACAATATACATACAAAACTTACATATCATGTGTAACTAACACCTATATTCTAGATTAGCCATGTTTTTTTTTTTTAATTAATGCATAGAACTGGTGTTTGTGTTTGTGTTTATGAAAACTGCACTTAGGGTCCCTTAGCTTTCTTTAGGCTGTCTGCACAAGTCATTGATATTTTTATGCAAAGAGTCTAATTGGACATTGTCTATGTGTTGTCTATGTCTAGGTGTACTCTACACCCTTTCATTTTAGTGCATCCTAACAGGATAAAGAGTTAGAATGTTCCGGGATGCCTGTTCTGTATTGAAATAGCCCAGTTTTCATTAAGACGTTAAGAGTGTGTACGGAAGCTAGCTAAAATCGAGACTTGATGTTCACAACAAATGAAAGCAGATGTGCGAGATGTTTTTTTTTTATAACCTAGTCTCACTTGACAGATGAGCACCAAAGAGCTCAGAAAATGAGGTTGTGTGTGTGAGCAGTGCAAAATATCCATTATCCCAGCTAGATAGCACCTGTTGACATTACAGGCCAAAACCTCTGTTTTCCCTGTCAGTATTGAAAATGGAGTTTCTGAAAAATCTTCAGCCTGGAAGGAGCTTTGCAAAAGCTCCATTTTCAGTGAGCTAAAACACTACTTGCATGTGGATAAAAGGCCAAATTGCATAGAAAAAACTACATTTTCAAAAATACCCATGTACAGTGCATTCATAAAGTATTCAGACCCCTTTCAATTTTTCACCATTTGTAATGTTGCAGCCGTATGCTAAAATCAGTCAAATTCATTCTTTTTCCTCATGAATCTACAATCAGTACCCCATAATGACAGCACAAACATGGAATTATGGAATTCTTTGCAAATGTATTAAAAAGGAAAAACGGAAATATCATGCGGATACAAGTATTCAGACCCTTTGCTCAGTAGTTAGTAGAAGCACCTTTTTGAGCTAATACAGCCATGAGTCTTCTTGGGAATGATGCAACAAATTTTCACACCTGGATTTAGGGATTTTCTGCCACTCTACTAACTAGCCGACTTCAAGTGAGGAGGGCCATTTCACTTCAGGGTCAACGCAGAGAGACAGACAATCATTCAAACCAAGGGCGTAGATTTGGCATGGACTGAGGTGACGCGTCCCCACCAATATACAGCAATCACTGATTTGTCCCCACCAATAATTTGATCCCTTCAAAAAACAAACAAACAAACAAAAAAAAAAAACAATCTGTCAATGTCTCATTCACCTAGCGGTACAGAAAGTGTTAAAGCACGTTCTCTACTGAAGTCCTAATACATATGGCCAATGTGACTGGCTGTGCCTTTCCCTGCTTTCACCTGAGACTAGTTATGTTTGGTTTGTTAGCAGTGCCAAGAGAACTTGGAAGGAGAACTTTTCAGTCATATGCAAAACTTACCGTGGAAGACTCAGGTGCAACGTTGGTGATGGATGGCAGCAAAAAAAGAAAGTGGACATAAGGAGCTATTTTTCAAAGAAAAGTGTAAGTCACATAAAGTCAAGATCGCTAGTGAAATAAGTCTCATCATAACGTGAATAACGTTAACGACAATGCGCACAGCATACAGCAGGCTATCATCTGTAGCGATTCATAACATGCACAACAAACTGCCAACTGTCAGTTTTGTTAAGGATATTATTATTAAGCTACAGTGGCTGTTAAATTGACATGTCTTTTGGTGACACAATAACTTTTATTCTAATGGTAATGTTACTGACCTATGGCAGAAGTCAAATTAATTCTTTAGATATAAACTCACTGCTTAATGGTTTGTAAGTGGCAGCACTATTTGGATGAAAATACAGTATGTCTTGTACTTTCATTGACACTTTGAGAGTTTTTTTTTTCTTTTGTTACTTTGTTGGTTTTGTGGAGGTTATGCAGTGCTCCATCTACTTTTATTGTTGCTGATGTATGAGACCTGTTTCATTTGCACCATGGCTGAAGTAAACCGCAATCTAAAGTACTTATTTGTCAGTGATTGGTTTAACATTAATTCAACATTATATAATTTGTGGTGGTGGGGGTAAATGAATAGGTCCCCACCAATGTCAAGAGCAAATCTACATCCCTAATTCAAACTCACATTTGCACTTAGATCGACCCCAGGAATCGAACCCGGGACATTCTTACTATGAGGCGACAGTGCTAACCACTACACCACCATGCCGCACCGGAAATAGACAATATACTATAATTTAGCATTTTGATTAAAGAATCACGAAAAGATAATTTTTGATCGCTTATCTATATAGTTCTTAAGATATTATTTCTTCCTTTACACATCCCTAATACCCTGCCCATTGACTGCACGTCAAAATGCAAGTTTTTTTTTGTGACTTAAAAGTTAGTGAGATGTAATTCCTTCCCTTACTCATCCCCTCTACCCCACCCGCTGACTACATCACAAACCAAACCAAACCTGGTTTATAACAATAGAGGGAGCTTCATTTTTGGATACAGTAAGGAGGGGCTTTTTATGTCTCAACAGAAGTCTGAGTATCGATTAACTCATTGCGCTGTAAGAGCTATAAAAAAAGAACAAAATAAAAAAGCGAAAAAGACCTATCTCGTATTTTCGACTATAATATAACTTAAGAAAACAAAATATTTCTCTAAAGTAACGGATCTTTATTAAAATTTATTTTAAATTTATATTTTAGGCTTTATGTTTTTTGTTGTAAGGATGCAGGAAGCGGAGCTCTAAGATATGATATTCCAAACATACCTCAGCAATTTCCCAACAATTATTATTTTTAATAATAATTTTTCATGAATACATAAAATAAAAATGAGTCACGAACAAATCCTTTAAGTGACATTCTTATTGCGGAGACTGGGAGGGTTCGTTGACGTGAATGCTGTCAAACCCGCTCAAGAAATATGTAAATCCGTGCATAGTTTTAGTTTCGTGCCAGCAGATCTACTCAGCTTGATGTACGAGGACTGACTCCACTGACGTAGCCAAACCAGTTATTCCGCGTCGCCACATGCGGAGGTGGCATGTATAACGGTGTTTGTGGTTAAAGGCGTGGGGAGGTATGTGACATATAAATCGCTCAAACTTGCCACCAGAGAACAGCAGGCAAAGGGTGAAACCGGCGGAGAAGTCACAGAAGAAACCTGCGGTTTTAAGTTACAGCTTACAAGGTAAGTGACTTTTTAAATTTTATTTATTTACTTACTTACTTATTTATTTCAGATCCTCCCTTGCTATTAAAGACTCTCAACATTTTGATTTCTATGTAATTTTCTAAATTCCTCCACATTTAACCACACCATACAGAGTAGCATTTTGCTTATATTTTGTTTTGAATTATTTAAACGACAACATTGCTCAGATATAACTGTAATAAAGTAATATTTTTCAATAATTTCTGACAACTCAAGGTAATATTCGATAATACACGATATTCAATCATGTTGATGGATTATTTGTTTATTAGTGGGGTTATTTGTGTTTGCTGAGTGGTTATGACAGTTATAGAATGAACAGGTGCCTTCAGGATGCTCAATTTTCATAGCCACAGATGATGATTAATGAGATGTATTTACACTTGATTTCATTATCATTCTATTGTTAACTGATCAGTGAAAAAACCCTATATGTAATTCTTTTAAAGAATAAATTCAACATCATTACATATTATCCAATTTGAATAGCTAATTATAAATATGCTGTTACACATTGTTTTCTATTAAATTTTTAATGGCATTATTATTGTTTTTTTTAGTGACTGTGAGATAAAATGGACATCAAGCCACTTTTATGGAAGCTAGGCACTGGAGTACGAATCTTCTTTACATTTCTTTTTGCCCTCCTAGTACTTGGAGTGGTACTATGGGCTTACATTGCCCATGTAAATATTCTATCTTCCCAATATGGCATTCTGGCCTTTGGCTTTTATGGCCTTCTGCTTTGTTTACATCTACTGGTCCAGAGTATTTTCGCCTTTGTGGAGCACCGGCGGATGCGTACCCGACGAGAAGCTTGTTCTTACTCCAAGACAGTTGGTTTCACCATCTCTGCCTACCAGGAAGACCCAAAGTACCTTCGGGAATGCTTACAATCTGTAAAGGCACTTCATTATCCACCCGAGTTGCTCCGGATTGTCATGGTGGTGGATGGTAATACAGAAGAAGACCGTTACATGATGGAGATGTTCCAGGAGATTTTTGCAGATCAGGATCCCAGCTGCTATGTATGGCAAAACAATTACCACACACGCCCAGATGGGGTGGATCCCCAAGAAGATATGCAAAGAAGGGAGGTGGAAGAGATTATCAGAACCAAGCAGTATGTTTGCATTATGCAAAAGTGGGGAGGGAAGAGAGAAGTGATGTACACAGCATTCAAGGCATTGGGATCTTCAGTGGACTACATACAGGTATGCATTGTCCAGCTCAGTTAATATGAAGAATTGATTTTAAACAGAATGAGAGTACATGTTACATTGTTACTCGTTTCTAGTACAGAAGATTTTATTTTCTCTTTTCTCATTTTTATCAACTTCATTTTGTCCCTCAGGTGTGTGATTCAGACACTAAGTTGGATCCCCTGGCAACCGTAGAACTGGTCAAGGTGCTTGAGAGCAACCCGAGATATGGTGCTGTGGGTGGTGATGTGATGATTCTTAACCTGAATGACTCTTACATCAGCTTCATGAGCAGTCTGCGATACTGGATGGCTTTTAATGTTGAGAGAGCATGCCAGTCATTTTTTGACTGTGTCTCTTGTATTAGTGGCCCCTTAGGTAAATGAGAAGGATTATGTGAAGCACATAATTAGTTACTAATGAATAATAAGTTATTATATAATTAATTAGAAGAATTTAGATCTGAACTATTTTTAAAATACACAATTAATATTTATGTAGATCAATTAAAATATAATAATAATAATAATAATAATAATAATAATAATAAACAAATGAATACATATAAAATAAATAAAATAATAATAATAATAATAATAATACAGTTAATTAGAAATACAATACTATATTAAGGTCTCATTGTACTCTTTGCTCTTTTCTAAAGGTCTGTATAGGAATGACCTATTGCAACAGTTTTTGGAAGCTTGGTACAACCAAAAATTTCTTGGCAAACATTGCACTTTTGGAGATGATCGTCATCTTACGAATCGCATGCTGAGCTTAGGCTATGCAACCAAGTAAGTATTGCACCTAACCTTTTGCTTCCATTAGACAGTTGGATAGTTGTATGAACTGTCATACAATGAACATACAATAATTCAACAGTAAATGACTTTAATTTTTCTTGTCTCATCAGGTACACAGCTCGCTCAAAGTGCTATACAGAGACACCAGCCCAGTTTTTGCGTTGGTTGAACCAACAGATGCGATGGACAAAATCATATTTTCGAGAGTGGCTCTTCAATGCCATGTGGTGGCATAAGCATAACTTGTGGATGACTTATGAGTCCATTGTGGCTGGAATCTTCCCCTTCTTTGTCACAGCCACCATGATCAGACTGTTCTGGATGGGTACGCTCTGGAACATCCTGTGGGTCCTTTGCTGCATACAACTAATTGGGCTGATTAAAGCAGCATATGCCTGCATCTTGCGACAAAACATAGTGATGATCTTCATGTCTCTCTATTCTGCCCTCTACATGACAAGTCTTCTCCCCACTAAGTATTTTGCCATGATTAC
>JAQLOM010151440.1:0-13929 GCA_030068315.1 Chrysichthys thysi
GGGGGCAAGTAAAATGCCCACTCCTGCCCTCCGCCTTTCACCTGGTGCAACTCCAGCATAAAAGAGGGTCCAGCCTCTCTCGAGGGGTTTGGTTCCAGAGCCCAAGCTATGCGTAGAGGCGAGCCCAACTATATCTAGCAGGTATCTACTGTCCTATCCAAAAATAAAAAAGGCAAAAAAAAAAAAAAATTCTATTTTCTATTCCAGAGTTACACGAAAGCCAAAAAATTCCGCGAATCGAAATTTTAAGATCCGCGATGCACTGAAGCCATGAGAGGTGAACCATGGTATTGCAGGGGTTCACTGTACCCAATTTTCATTTAAAAAAGGGAAAATTCCTCTAGAATGAACGAATGAATATGTAGAATGGCTCTGCACTACCTTTATTCTGGCACGTTCACCTTCAGAATTTAGATTTAGAATTATGTACAACCTCAGACATTTTTGTTAAATTCTGCATTAAAATGGGGCACCCCCTCACAACCTTGTTTTACAACCTAAATCTAAAGCCATTCATCTAAAAGCTCTTTAATCACTGTTGTTTTGTAACAGGCCATAAAACATGGTTACAAAACAGTGCCTTCAAAACATGCTCACATAAGAACAAGCTGACGCACCATTCTTTACAAGTTCCTACCACAGTACAAACTTCAGGTGAGACAGACAGACAACTTACCGGAGGGAAATAAGTAGCATAAACACATCTCGAACAAAGCCATTAAATCTGTCAGCTTTCATATGCACCATGTCATTACCAGCATGGATAAATGCCTAATTAAAGACTGTGGAGATAAGTGGACTACCTGAAGCACGTTCTGTACTTGTTTTCACCGTACTGGAATTTGTGACAAAAGTTCATGCTGACTGAGCTCAAAGGAATATGTGGTGTCCCAAGAAAACCAAATCCTGTCTGGGACACACAGTTTGGGTTGCCACACGGTTACATATGCACTTAAAGAATTCTTCGGTCTCCAGCCAACACTGCACCTCCAGCAGCGAGGACGCCACATGAAAAAGAACTGAAGGGGTTGAAATGCACCAGACAGCTGAGTGCAAAAGAGTGAACATATGTTTACACGTTCACTTGCATACTTCAGACCAAGAATGTACGTTATGTACAAAGGGTGAGGTGTGCTTTAATGGAGTATAATAGCATGTTCAGTTCATCATGGTAGGGAAGGAAGCCGTCTGCAAAGTTCAGAGCTATTTTTAACTAAAGGCTGAGCTGAGCTTTAAAGCACAGATGCAAAGATAGGAGTGCATGTATGGGCAGGTTTTTTTTTTTTTTTTTAAATCTTGGTAAGGACTTAATGTTCCCACAAGGCGCTTCTAGGGACATTTAGCTTGTCCCCATGAGAAAACTACTTAAGCAAAACTGCGGTTTTTGTTCAAAAACCCAAGAGCCTAAACATTTCCTTTTTGTTACTGAAGTTAAGGTTAGGGCTAGATGTACGTGTATGTTTACGTGTAGGCTTTACCTTGCTTAGCTGCATTAATACCAAAGACGTACATGTACTTTTGTCCATATTATCCTTGGTTTAATATGCTCCAGTATAAGTCTTATTTCAAACCTCTTCTTTTATCACACTATACAAATAAATGCTTCTAGAAATCATTGACAGAAAACACTTGGCCAAAAAAAAAGCATTAAAATCCTAACACTATCAAACCAACCATACTAGTTTCCATGAAATTAAGTTCGGTGCCTGAAACAATACAAACAAACTGAAATCTGGACCAAAAATTACAACTAAGATAATACGCATGCTTTTGGAGACAGCTATAAAGGGAAAAGATGGGATTATAAGGTATTAGAGGACACCAAACATGAAATTAAGTAACAAGGACACAAAGTGATATTTTGAATATTATTTTAATGCACATTATTTGACTTTTGCTACCTGTGAGAATGCAGCTGGTAAAAGCCAACAATCGAAATGTCTTTTGAGGCGGTAGGTGGTTCAACGGTTCAGGCTGTGGTTACTGAGAACGCTGATCCAGGGGTGCCATATCATGGCTGACCCTGTAAATCTGGGATACATGCAGAAAAGTATTTCACTGTGCTGTAATGTATATGTGAGAAAATAAAGAATGGCTGCTTCTTCTACATGTTCTGAAGAGGGATGCAAGCCAAAGTAGCATAGGGTTAATCAGGGCTTAATCAGAGGTTTGATGATAAAATGATGAAAATAATTAAACCCATATGCTATGGCCTTCACAGTCCCCAGATTTCAAACAAATTGGACACCTGAACATGTGTTACACAACACTATTATATTCACTGGCCTTCACCAGCATCAAAATAGCAAGTGAGCAAATATCTTTTGAAAGAATGTTTTGCATCTCTCCAGCACAATTCCAGAAATCTGAACGAACTCCCATTGATACATATGACATCCCAGTGCCTTACTAACACACTTTATGTTGGGATTTTCCTTGATTTTGTCATCTGCTAATGTTTACAGAGGGGACAGTGTGATCTTGCATTGCTTTGAGGATAATATGTTCTTTTATATCTACCTCATCTATGCTCTGGATCTAATAATATTCAGAAACTAAAGTTGAACCTGAATCCACGAGGGGGAAATGGCAGTAGCTCAAACAAAATTCAGCGAAAGACTACGGAAAAAATATAGCTTTAGGGATCTAGCTTTGATGTCTTCGTGAAAAACACACATAAGCCTGCTTAGACTTGTTTAGAAAACTGTTCCAACAGGTGAACTCATGAACTCTGTTTTAGCAAAGCTCTGCATAAACTGTTCGCATGGACACTGCTGACCTCAGTGATGATAGTGAGGGTCCTCCATTGGGGATGGGGGAGTAGCTACAGATGCTCATTTGTTTCATGTACTCGGAGTGTGTGTGTGTAGCTTTGGCTAGACATCACTAGTAGGAGTCTCCATTGTCTGGGATGGAGACAGTTTGGCTGACTTCTGTTAAACAGACAAAACCTGCCTACACTCGCAAAACAGATATGTTATTAAACATTTACATCACAGCAGGGTTGAAAACTTGATTCTGACTGATCAGATGATGTGACAGCAACTTGGACATTAGATCTGACTGCACGACTTCCTTTAATGCTTATTGTTTCCATAGTAACAAATTACACAGGGGCTTGTTTGGTGGATGCCTCACAGAGCATAAACTCATTGTGGAGCTCAGGTTTTCTGTAAGTTGATGGTCATTGAACAATTTTAAGGACGAGTCTCCAGTGCCGGGGCTTTGGAACAGCTTTTGAATGGGAACGTTTCCAGGACTGTGGGCTGTGCAGTTGTTTTGTTGGTAAAATAAGACTTTTTTTTGTCATGTTAACACCAAGAGGGAAAAAAACCAGGGCCTGGTGCTCCTGAATGGCATAACAGAAGAGCTTTTATTCGATCAGTACAAGATCAAGGGTGTGAATCCCAACAATGCCACAATCATCTGTGGTTGGAAGCCAAAGGAGCAAAATTTGCTGTGTTCTATGGGTGGAAGGGATGGCATACTGCCTCGTTCCTGTCAATCACAGCGACACGAGCCACTCATGGGTGTGTGGGAGCTCATGTATGTGGAAGAAGACAGAAAACTTCACCATATCAACAATTACACATTTTTAAATCCATTTATGGGTTGATGTATACCAAACAAGTCTCTGTGTAAGTTGTAGAAACAGCACTGTTGAATGATCACTTTAATGGTTTTAATTACTGTACATCAAAAGGTTTGAAGAGAACTGGTGTTAGAAAAATTATTCAATACCTTCTGATCGATCGTATTTGAGAATTCATCTGCGCTGTGGATTAAATAACACTAAACTGGTCATAAAACAAACCTATGTTTTTAATTCACAGATTATTTTTAACCAACAAAGCCAAAAGGAGCATTTTGTAAATCAGGCAATGCAATGTTACTACATTACAAAATTTTTATTATGGATCTGGATCTTGTGCCTTTCTGCCCTTTTTTCCTAAAAGTTTCAGCAAACATTCTAAATGTGACTCCACACATAGCGGTGGTTAGGAACATCTGTTTCTCATTGGATGGACTGGGGTGATTTGTGTTCGGGAGTCACTCGGCACTAAAGCTGGGAAGCAGAACATCGCGGAACTAAAATCCACTTTATCTCCGCTTTCAGAAAAATCCCATCTTCTCATCCCAAAAGGTTTCTTGAATCTCTCCTGGTGACCCGAGGAACCCTCACTCCAAAATACCTGGAAAATGTCCTTCCTTCTGCCATTCATCAGAGAGATTTAAACAGGTCTCAAGAGATGACATCTCATAGAGATGTTTTTTTAACCAGAGGCAAGATATGGTCCTTCCGTCTTCAAGGTTCAGTCATGAGTTAAGGGGTGCTGCTTTACACAATCTCTGTATTTAATACAGAATAACTGAATATAGAGCTTAAATGTTTGTGGGGGACAAAAGTTAGAAAATTTGAGTGCTTTTAAGAGACTTCTTCAAATTCTCACTTTTCATATCTTGTCATTCATCTCACCATGCAAACACTTGTGTCAAGAATACATAAAACCAAAATGTTGCAAACACCTCAAATTAAGCACATTCTATCAAAACACCAATACAATACCCAAAAAAGTAATCATGACCTAAGAAAAGCTAAAAACTGTTGACATTATTATGTCCGCCAAAAAGGTTAGGTTTTCAGTGCTGTTTGATTGCTTTTCTGCCTGTAAGCAAGACTGTGCAAAACCTAACAAACCAATTTTGTTGAAAATTGGTGGCAGGGGGTAGCATGAGCCAAGGAAGAAACCATTAAATCTGAGTCACAGGGCAAGTCCACAAACTTAGCATCACTTTCGCTAACATTGCAAAACACAAAACACACCATTTGTTCTTGGCTGAAGTCTGTGCTCAAAAGACAATGCCGTACATCCTAAATGCAGTAAATAGCAATAAGATCCGATAGTGACAAAATATAGCCAATGTAGAAATACACTGACTCCACTGAGAAATATATCCAGGCATATAAAGTAGTTGCAATTGTAGATATGCATATTATAGAAGAGTTGACAAGTGTCCTTGACAGAGGTCTGTGCTCTAAGAGTGCCTTTCTAGCTGTGGATGCATTTCCTCATTTGATGGTTTAAGCCTTCATAAGCACCGCATAATGCAAATAAGCCTGATGCTGCTGGCTAGCTTCGAAATAATCATGCATTTTATCTGGCTTTTGTAGCTAGCTAGTTATCTCAGCTTCAAATGTACTGTAATTCCATGAAGACCAAATATTAATGATCACATCATCAAAGTTTATATCTTTTCATTAATTTGCCATACAAGTAGCTGATATGCAGTAAGTGAATATTATTGTACCTCGTGGTTGCACCATTATTAAACCAATCTATCAAGTTCTCTAATTAAACAGATCATAGTCCTACTTTATTGTTTTTATTGACTCCTAAAACCTGGGTTAACAAATCCACAGGTCAAATTTCACCCAGATAAAGTTGAAGCAAACATAAGTGCTACTGGAAGTAAATGCATGTCTTTCACACCTTGGATCCTTTCTCTTTCAATGAACTGCCATTTCTCCCAGGTCAGTTTTCCATGTTTGTTCAGACTACTGCTTTAGCTGAGAAAGCAGAGTTTCCAGGGGTGTCCCACATTGCCCTAGCTAGGGGTCAATCCATTCAAATGGGCACCTCGGCTTTTATAAAAACGCAGAAGGTTTTTTGAAATGTTAAGACATGTGGCAGGTCTTGTGTTATCATTATGGTAGATGGTTTACAACAGGTCCTGCGAAAAGTTTTCATCCTTATCTCCTAATTTATTTGTTTGTTTTTACTAACCTCACATTCCTGAAGGTTCGAGGCCTTTTCTGTGGAGTATCCATTTCTTTCCTGCTCACTGGGATGACCAATGGGCTTCTTAAAGAAGGTGCAGAAGATGTATATAACACTTCACAACAGTGTTCTAAAAGCAGAATTAACACCGTATCTTGAGACTGAGGACCATCATTAATACAGGAGGACAGTTAATAGAACATAACCAAAGATTCATTATGGCACTATTAGCAACAATGAACTTGTAGAACACCTTGTAAGACAAGAAAGGAAAAAATACTACATAAGCCTTAGAGGTTTTCTCCATCATTCTTAAGAATATGTGATGAATATCGAATGTGCCAAAAGGCACATATTATATAAATTGCTACCACTCGGGATACCAGTGGTGAGCCGTCAGGGCCTTCAAGGCCTTCTCTGAAGGCCTAAAGAAATATCTGAATCACATACTGTGACTTCTAGAAGGCCTTGCAACGTCACTGTATTCAGACCAATTGATTGGATAGGATGGGGAAATAGCTGAAGCTATCTAGCCTGTCACAAGCAGGAGGAGGGTTTGTCTGGCACTTTCAGGACTCTAACAACGAGTGGTACACCCACGGTTCACAGGATGGATTTTGTGTACAAATAATCCTTATTTTCAGTCAGTAAAATGTTGCGATTTTCCTAAATAATATTGCAAGTTTATAAGGAAATTATTAATGTTTTTATGTGTGTCACGGCTTCATTCACGGTCACGGGTGGGGGGGGACGCACTACTGAAGGCCTAGGTGTGAAATGCACGGCTCGCCACTGCGGGATACAGTTTACCTTTATAACTTCTGCTGTGCTTGAAGGTCAGGATCATGGACATCAGGTATCACCTTGATGAGGATGTTTAATGTGTCACTTGTTAGTTACACAGTGACAACACTGTGGAGGTACGACACACTTGTACAACATACCAAAACAAAATTCGAGTTTAATGAACTGTATACTGAGAGAAAGTATCTAGAGCTCAGATCTTGAATAGTCTGGAAAATACCTACTGTACACTGAGCAGCTACTTGATTTCTCCAGGTAGGCTATATTTATGACCGGCTTTGCAAAATTACAGGAAATATACAGGGAAGGGAATTTGTTTAGGAAAACTTGTTCAATTGTGTTAGGTAATACCTCAATATTAACTGCTTATATAAAAACAAAGTAACAACTCTACTGCACCCTACTGGTGATAATAAAATTGGGGCAAACAGGTGACCAGTAGTGCTAAACGTGTGACCAAGAGCAAAAAAAACACTACGTTTAGGCCTCTGAAGGGTTCTTCACTTCTAACTTCAACATAAGAAGAGGTTCCCATTTCATTTTGTGCAGAATTCATGAGCTCTACAAGCCCTGTTTTGTCGATTTCACTTTTCTAACAGTTTTTGAACCATCACACCACTTTGAGGAAAAGACATCGTCTGTGGCGATGAAAAACAAATACACACATGCAGAAACTCACAGAGCGGCTTATGGAGGAAGAAAAATCAGAAAGAAAGTGATCTTGTCTCTTCAACTCATGATTTTGACAACTGTTTCACACTTTCGAGATCTTTTATCAAAACAATGGTGAACTTCTTGCTGTAACCCCTCCCATAGACACTGAGATGTAGGATTCAAACTTTGTGGTGGAAATGCGGTTGAAATGCCTGGAACTGGTTCTAGATAAGGCACCGGTACTTCAACAGTGAAAAGGGATAATAGTGTTACAACCTGGAAGTGAAATGGACTCAACAGGGCATAAATACCATGAATCTATACACAATTAAAGGAGAGGAGGAGGAAGTCAAAGGGGGTGAACACTTATGCAAAGCAATGAACGTTCAATATGTCCCATATAGCTAATAGTTTATTAATCAGCTATTAAATTACATTTTTAAACAACATTGAGGAAATGTTTATTTTCTTAAACAGTGACAAACATCATACAAACACATTTTAGAATCATTTAAAAACTGTGCTTAATGCATGGTGATATTTTATATCAGCACGCCACAATGCAGCTGTTCATAAACCAGCGCTGACTTTTACAGATGTGCATCAAATAAATTAACATATTATATAACAGAGTTCTCCCTGATGGCACTTCAGCACCAAAACCAGATCTGGATCTTCAGAAAGAATACTGTGCTATTTTTATGATTCAATAAGTAAGACTGATGCAGGGAAGAAAAAAAAACCCCAAAACATGCCAGTCCTTTAAAGGTTTAACTGGAGAGATGAAAGAAGATGCAGCATTCCACCCATTGCTGCAAATTAGTGTCAGTAAGAGTCATTCCAGCAGAGGGTTCGCAGTGTTGGAACAACGGCATTCTTCCGTAAGTCCTCAGCCCTGTTTAGTCACGAGAGCGCTCTGGCCCCGCTGCACCTCAGCGTCAGCACCAGGAAAGAAAAAAAAATAAAAGCGCCTCATTTTGCCCAAATGTTCACTCAAAGCAAACAGTCATGGAGTGGAGCTATTTCTGGTCTGCTGGCTATTTATAGACTGTTTTCCAAGAGAGTGTTGTGTGGACGTGCAGGCATGAAAAGGATGGAGAGAAGTACATGATCCACAGCTTCAATTAATCAGTTATTCAGACATTACAATCAAATGAGATGCACATGGCGAAAGCAATACCTCACAAGTTATAGCTGTTTTGTATGTTCTAGACATGATCTTAATTATTACAGGCAGTCAGTTTCAGGATAACTGCCACACATCAAGGTTTTTTTTAATGAAAGAAACACACCTGGGCCTCACTGATGAATGTTCCAGTGAAATTATGCAGAAAAATGTTCGTAGGCCAAACTGAAGTAAAAATCCCACCATATTCATGCAGATGTACTCATGTGTGTATGCATTGACAAATGCTAGTGACCTGTAAATTACGTGCACATTCGTGACATAGTCAATTCACACAAAACTTCATGAAAAGGCAAATTTCACAGAAAGCTGAAAATGACAACTGAAGACTAAATGGTGAAAACACACCATGCACTAAAACTTCCAATAATGCAGCTCAGCCACTGCAACGTGACACACAGCAACTCTTTTGCTTGTTTATATGGCGCCATTACTTTTGTTTTTGTTTTTCTGAGCTGGCTTTTCACGAACAGCACATTCTTTTTTGTGCAAATGCTCCTGCAATTGTTTTATGAATAAATCTGTATCCAGTTTGGCATAGCAGGCCCAAAGATTTAAGTCAAGCAAGAGACAAAATCACCAAGCTTTTCTCTAATATCTAAATAACGATCACTCCAAACAGATTTTAATTATTAGTGTTGATTCTTAAAAATGTGGCAAAATTTTTTTTTTAAATAAATACATGGAAACTGTTCTGCAAAACACATTTATCAAAGTCAAAACTCGTCACTGTTTCCAGAAAATCTACTGTTGCTTTTGATCATTTTGTTGCTCGCATCACAGTCACCCTGCACAAAGAGTTCTACATATACAGGTAGTCCTTGAGTTACGATGGAGATGCGTTCCGCTATACCCATCGTAAGTGGGAAAACATCGTATGTTGAATGTCGTAGGCCACTGCTTAGCCTAGCTTAGCTTAGGTAGCTTAACCTAGCCTACCGAGGAGTTTCCTGTAGGAGACATGCTTTTGAATTAAAATTAGCTCTTGAAGCACACACACACAAAAAAACCCCCAATTGGTAATGCACTGCACAGTACACCGATACACAAGTTAACTCTGTGAGGTATCACGCAAGGTGAGTGACGCGCATCGTCCACATACTTCCCGGTGTCATCCGAACGTATCGCACGTCATACGCCTTTACAGTGGCCATGCCCGTGAATTTAAAACATTTTCTCAATATTTTACAACTCTTAGTGTATCGCAATAATTATCGTAACTTCAGAAGATCATAAGTCGGGCCATAGTAACTCGGGGAGCACCTGTATACTAAAAATCTGACCTGCTGAAAATTTGAACACTTGCCAGGAAGACGATGCATGACAGCACTGCATGATGAAGAGGCCTGAAACGCCACCAAAATTCACAGAGCAAAATTCACTATTGATTCTCTCCATCTGGCTGCATCACATTTTAACTGTGGTCTTGCCAGTAATGTTAAAATCCACATTTTGCAGAAAAGCTAAATAATCACTCAGTGCATGTTTTTCAACTTTTTTTTTTAAGGGTGCCAATAATTCTGGCTATGAGCCAAGGTCTAGGACATTGATTTCCCCACATGTTCTCTCCATCCACAGTCTATTACACCTCGATCAAGTCATCAGATAATGATCAAGCCGTGCTCTTCCCTCGTGAAGCTGAAACTCAAGAGTTCATTTAAACCTAAATGAGTAGGGGGAAAAGGGCATTATTTCTGCCATGCTAGTTATGTGTAGACTGTTTTCTAGTCTTTTTATACCTCACCAACTCACAGCCCATTTTTATCTATTTATAGTTACATGTAATGTTATGGAACCACAAAGAAATACACTCGTTCCTATCATCACTTTCATTATAACAGGTTCAAACAGTCGTCTCCCCATCGTCCGTTCTGTTTTTATCTCAAAGTTAATAAGACTTTGAAAAACACACACAAACAAATGCAGCTTATCATATTACAGAGAAATACCTTTACCCTGAAGACCTAAATTTATATCGAGCCCTCTTTTTCTGGTTTGTTTAGTATAGTGCCAATGTGCCATGTTGCCTCCTGGGCCTCCAAATCAGACCAGAAAAGAAAAAAACCTCATTTTTCTTTCCCCACTCAAAAGTAAACGAGGACGATTTTGGCGCTATTTCTGCACGGCCAGTTATTTATAGACTGTTTTCAAGTTGTTTATGAGAAAAGCGCAGAAGAGACTTGTAGATGTGCAAGGATCAGAAGCATAGCAAGAACTTTATGAGCCTAGACGAACAGGCTGAGTCAATTAATCAGTTATTAATACCGTAAAATCAATGAAAAGGTCGAGATGGGGGAAACGCAGAAACCCAAGTGGATAAAACACAACGGTTACTCATTAGCGGGGAGATGGTGTTGAGCTTAAGCAGACTAGACCGATTCTTAAATCAACACAATCAACACTTTTACACAACACATTTTACACACAAGGAATAAAATATCATGCACAGAAATGTAAAGAAACCACTTGTTTATCTTCTACCTATCTTTCTTACACGAACATCTATTTTGATCAACGTTGTCCTTCTGTTAAAACACCGAGAGAACATTTTGACAGAAATTAAAGTGACAAAGATTTTAAATGTAAATGCAAAAAAAAAATAAATAAATAATAAAAACCTACAAAAAAAAAAGAAAAAAAAAAAGGCCTTTTTCCCCCCAAAAATGTGAGGTTGCACACAAGTTAAATAATTAAAAAAAAAAAAAAAAATCAAAAACATCTAAAAGAGTTAAGATGAAAGATATATTGAAAATGTCTGCTCCTCAGCAAAAAGCAGCTTCTATCCTTAAGCATTGCTCAGAAATGATTGCCATCGCTTCACGCTTCAAACTGCAGAAAAACAAACAACTTAGAGAAGCCACCGTTAAATCATGACACGGTAGCTCTCCGAGCTTTAATTGCCTTATTTCTGCTCCACCCGAGCCGATAAAAGAGTGCGGCGTAAATCCAACGTGACCGCTCCTTTAATCTTGGTCGGTAATGACCCATAATGGTTCGTTATTGCACAATATCACAAGTTCATTTGAAAATATTCAAATCTACTCTTCAATACCTGCCCCTTGGGTCACGTACACCAATCACATCTGGCACTAGATTAAAGCGCATGCTTCAGTTTAGGTTAGGAGCTAATATTGTAAACACTACACCGAAAGTGCAGAAAATAGAATAAATTGAGAATGTGAGCAGAAAAAAGCTTTTGTAGGAAGTTATTTTGGACATAAATTGAGCGAAATAAGCCAAGTACTTAAATAAATAGTGCTTGAAAATTGTGTGTGAAATGAGCCATGAAGAAAATTCCTCTATAAGGAAATGTGCTGGTGATTACGGCAGGGCAATGATGATGGGGTGGTACAGACCCAGCAATAAACTGATCGCTGGTTAGTTACAGGATTGTATTCTGATGATATTGGCATTGACACGTCGATCATTTTATGTCACAGAAACTGAAAGCTACAAAGTGCAAGCATCACATAAGAATAATTAGCATCGGCGTGTTTCAGTTCACATAGGGGAAACAATGTTACCACTCTAAAACTGATTAAAGATTATTTATAAGATTATTTTCCAGTAACAACATATCTTGAAGTGCTTGTTTCCTTCTTATACCACAGCTAACTACTAATTAAGTTTATTGATTAAAGTACAACATACGAATCGATAATTAGTTGTAAGTTACTACATATGGGAGTACTGCTCCCATTACAGCAAAGAAAAGAAAAATGACTTGTCCTCCTACTATAATATATATACAGGTAGTCCTCAAGTTACAATGCAGAGGCGTTTGGCCACACCCATCGTAAGTCAAAAAAATATCGTAAGTCGAACAACTGTGTTGAACTACTTAGCCTAGCTTAAGTATCTCAGCCTAGCTTATGTAACCAGGCTGAAATTATATGTTAATAATCATCTCAAATGTTCTTCTTTTTGATTAGTTCACATATTTGTTTTCAGACCACTGTCCCATTTAAGAAAAAAGTGCAACTTGGAAGCGTGTGTATTCTGGGTACTGTCGCTTTAAGACTGCTGTCTTTATGCCGCTGTTATCGTGCTTCCTAAATGGGGAAGAGGTAAGTGTTTAATGCTGCTCATGATTAGTGATTGTGTAATCCTGTTGTGTTGTTTTAGTTTTAAAGAATATGTACTTATGTTATCAGTTGAAGTTCAGTTGTTTTAATATTTATTTTGCAGCGCTTCAGATCCTGCTCCACGGTCTCACAAGCTCTTTAAGTGCTCTGTTTTGCTAACAGGGAGACTGATATTTTATGATGTGGAGCGAGTTAACATTTAAGCTAAGTGAGATTTCATTTAAATCACATTTCTGTCAAAAGAGAGAGTTTGTCAGAGGGGTGTACCTGGTGCAGGCCACAGCACTGTGTCTCTGTGTCCTGCTGCGACACCCTGCTACACAAATACTGTGCTCTGGCTACAGACACCGTCATCATAACTTGACAAAAAAATCATAAGTTGGGCCATCGTAACTCGGGGAGCACCTGTATGTCTAATTTAATATATAACTTATATTTTAAAATATATCAGTGAAAATCTGTGTAAAACACTATATAGTAGGTTGCTACATGGGTGTTTTACTGTGATGCACAAAAGCGTGATACTAAAATAATGCAGGTCTAGTCTTTCTGTACGGTATCTTACTTATGAAATATTAAACAGTGTGACAAAACACTACACGTTTTTTTGTTTGGTTTTTTTAAACGTCTCTCTACTGCAAGCGAAACCTGAAAAGTTCCTGACTGGATGTCAATTGATTTGTCTCAGGACTCAGAACAGGCTCGTTGCTATTTTGCTGGCATGTTGTTACTGAATCTAAAGAACATTTAAGGGACCATAACACAGCACACAAGCCCTGATTGTAAATTATGATCTGGAAAGAATGTGGCCATCGCTACAACCAGGATGCAGATCTGAGTGGGCCTGCAACCTCTCACTCCGAGCACATTGTCAGTCCCGGTTCATTTACTCTCACGGACGTGCAGTGCTACAACACGGCATGTTGTCAGGTCCGTGTTTGGAAAGCGTTTCAGACGAAGCTGCCAGAATCCGCTTCGGGCTGGTCGAGTGTTGCTCACGTATACACATCTGTAGTCAAGGTAACTAACGTACTGCCACGTCTGAGTCTCGCGCATCACATTCAGACACGTTCCTGAGTGCAGGCAGCTGGAACAATCACATACTTCTCTGTCCTCTGGCTTTCACTCCTAAAGCGCTTTGAGGATGTCTTAAGTGTTTTGCTCCGAGATTTACAACAGTTCATGTTTTAATCGAGCCGTTGGATTGTACATTCAAAGACCAAGATGTGCCATAAATATTCAAGAATCATGAATGATACTCAGATAAGAAATATAAGGAAAGGCGTTTAGGTAAGAAATATAACCTTGCTGAAGGTGTACTGAAGCTCTGAGTTGCACCAGCCCTGAGAGTGTGTGTGTGTGTGTGTGTGTGTGTGTGTGTGTGTGTGTGTGTGTGTGTGTGTGTGTGTGTGTGTGTGTG
>JAQLOM010151506.1:0-13905 GCA_030068315.1 Chrysichthys thysi
TGTTAGTCCTGAGCCTTGAACCCACAACCTTCCAACTGAAGGGCCAGTGCCCTGACCACTAGGCTACCACTGCCCCAAAAGAAGAAGCCTTTCACAGTCTATCAGAGATAGTGAATGATAATGTGAGGTCAACCATTTAGAAACTCTCCAAGTCTGACACATCAACCATCTGACCAGTGGACGCTTTGGCTCCAGATATATTTAAAATGCATGTGGATAAACTGAGACACAGAGAGGTCATTTCACTGTCCATGCAGTGGATGAGTCTACTGACAGGGGTGATTTAGTGCAGATATGTTCATGTGGGAGAATTTTTAATGCCAAGCCTTTCATGAGGATGTACTGGGATTAACTCCTGTGGAGGGACAAACAACCAGTGAGGTACAATGGACTCTGTTAGCATTAAAGTTCAACGACCACAAAACAGAATTCATCATGTTAGGGACGAGGCAGCAGTTATCGAAAGTCAACATGTGGAAGCAGAACTGCACTCTGCAGGGATCTGCAGGACAATAGGCAAACACACACACTTACAACTCATTACAACTCATATTCCCCTGCTAATGAAGCCCCTATGTACCCTAAAAACATACACACACACAAACACACACACATACAGGCCTGTCCAACACAGGCCGCATAAATGTCTCACCCAGACCTAACCCTCTGTCCTCATAAAACATTACTGACGTTTTACTGACAATACTATTGACAGTATTATTCCTTATTATTATTATTACTTTGTCTAACCAACTTGCTTGCCTGGTAAAAATTGAGATAGAACAGGTCTAGCCCAAACAAAGTCAAGGCAAATGCTAAGCCAATGCATGATGTTGACAAGAATTAAGAGCGGAAAATGACCATAAAAGGTATATACCGGGATGGCGATTTCTGCACACTGCACAGACCTATTCTCATAAACACCCAAACTGGCTGAAAAAATGTCAGCACGACCTGCACATGCACCCTGTGCAAAACCCTCACATACACACTCTGTACACAGACAAAACACAAGCCAAGGGCACCCCATCATATTCCAAAAAACAAAGTCCATTATCAGCAGGTGCCCAGGAAGGGGTGTGCTATGTTTATGTTATGACTTATGGAAAAAACACAGGCCATATATATTTGGTGATTTTTAGAGACTCGGGGTCTTCTTATCTTTTCCTCTGAGAGGATCATCTGTGCACGCGCTTTGCTTTTGAGCTCAATCAAACCTTCAATAAAACTTTTTAAAGAATCCTTTGGAGTCAGATCTTCATTTTTTTGAACAACCTTTGGGACCCACAAAATCTCTGAACGATCCGGCCAAAAGAGCAGCCACGACAGGGACTACAGTAAGACTGAGGTCATGCACCCACCCTTATTATCCACTGTCTGCATGAAGGGCCACAATAGATTTGGAATTCCTGGGCATGGAGTGCTCTTTACTACAGATTTCAGCATTCAGAGCCACCTCCGCCTCTGGTGTCCAGGTGATAAGGTCATGGGCTTGGAGTCCCTTCTTGTGAATTAAATAGCCAAAAGGAGACTCAAGTTTAGCTATGTTAAAAATGAAAGCATGACAATGGGAAAGACATAATTTGCTTCATTGTCTGGAATTTTCTCAATGGCTGCAACACAGATAGAGTCCAGGGTGTTCCCAGAGGCTGAAATATTGTGACCCAAGAACTTAGAACCTCCTCTTACATGAACTGAAGCTTGTGTAAACTGGCTTTGTGTCCTTCTGTAGCAAGATGTTTAAGGAGAACTATAGTGTCATGCTCACACTGGGCTCTAGAGGGTGCTGTGAGCTATAGGTCATCAACATACTGGTTGAGGGCAGAGGCTTGAGAGAGAATCAGAGAACTCAGTCCCTGTTTTGAAGCCTCATTATAGATGGTAGGAGATTCACAAAACCCTTGGCAAAAGCATGGGGATATGCAGGACTTGCCACCTGATTGAACTGCAAACTAAAACTAACTGTCTGGGTGTACAGAGACACTGAAGAAGATATTATGAAGATCTACCATGGAAAAATGGGCACTTTTTAACGATTATTAATTTGTTGGTGCTGAATGTTCCAAAATATCTTTTAACTTGCCAAGATCTCTTAACTTCCTGTTAGGCATTATGATTGATTATAACTGGTAGCCTCAGCGTCAGGTACTGGAGTGATGTTGTTGCTGGCTGCGTAAGCATGTCTTTCACCTGTTTGTGGACAGAGGAGCAAACATACGCAAGATCCATATAGCAATGCAACATTTCATCTACACAGTGAGCAGATAGTGTATGTGGTTTGCCATTCAAGGTAGGTATTGGCTGGTCTGCCAAGAAATTTTAAAGGTACTGAGGTTATTCTTAGGCCTCACCTGTGAACACATGTGGAAGATTACTACTGGAAGGACCTTTACTCAATTCAGCCCAGTGTATTTGCAACACGTTGCCACTCTCTTTCAGTGGTGTGAGCACTTGCTGGGTGATATGCACAGTGTTGCTTCAGGTCAAACCCTATTACATTACTGACCTGTTTCAATGTTTGCTTAAAAATGGCTATGCTATTGTCACTGCTAATTTTCCACAGCACCCCCCAGCAAGGAATGATTTCAGTCAGCAGAGATTTAACTACTGCTCCTGCATCATGTTTCAATCTTAGGAATTTGAGAGCATGTCCACTCTCACTAAGCAGTATTTCCTACCTTTAGCCAGTATAAGTTTGACAAATTCCATCTGGATCTGATCAAAAGGGAATTCAGTGGGTGGTGCACTGCCTGTGGAATATTTTGTCCTTTAACTATGCTATGTTGTGCTCAAATTTGGCATTTTTGCAACGTTTTTATGAGAATATTGAGAAGCCTTTGTGAACCAGTACTTTGCCATATAATCCATCATTCTCCCTTTTGATACGTGATCCTTCCTATGTATCACTTTAGCAAATGAGGGGAAGTAGTGTTTAGGCAGGCTGCTAATTCAAGGCCTAGGGCTGGGCCTGTACCACACTCCATCATGTTAACACAACCTGCATGGCATCAAAGATCAAGATCCTTCTTTGATGCTTGTAGGACTGGGACCAGAGCAGGCTTTGTGACAGGAACTGGAACCGGATCAAGAACTGGCACAAGCTCAGCAACTGGAAAAGGTTCAGGAACTGACATGAGCTCCATGGCAGGAGTTGTATCAGGGACAGGCTGTGCAATTGGATTTGGATCAGGAACTAGAATGGGAACTGGATCCAAGATGTGAATGTGAGCTCAGACTTCAGCACTGTGATAATGTCATCCTTGAGCCCTGGCAGAGAGGTGATGACATCATCCTCGAAACCCATTGAATGGGCGATGCTGTCATCCTCAAAGCCTGGTGGAGGGGTGATGGCATCATCCTTGAAGTCTGGCAGAGAGGAATCAATATCATCCCCAATGACTGGTGGAGGAGCAATGATGTCACCCTTGAGGCCTGTGAATGTGGCAGGCCTTGTGAACATACCAGGCTCTGTGGCAGGTTCTCTGAGTGTGACTGGCTCTATGGCAGGCTATGTGAACATGGCTGGCTCTGGGAAGTTAGAAGGCTTCAAAATGGCATCGGACTCCATGAATGTGGCGGGTTCTGAGAATATAGCAATCTCTATGATCATAGCATGTGTCAGAACTGTAGTAGTCTCTATGAGAGTGCTGTAGCAGCTCTGTGACTGATGCAGGTGGTGGCTCTATGAACGAAGACTGCTCTGTGAGGGCAGACAACCCTGTGCTTAGCACAGGTTGGCTATATGACCAGCCTTGACTGCTTGAACAGGCTGAGCAGACTCGGGAATGTGAGTTCACTGGAGAGCTTGGATTGGTATGGTAGACTTGAGAACTAGAGTAGGCTAGGCAGTTGGGAGAGCATGAGCAAGTTGAAGAGTGTGAGCAGGCTTGACAGACTTTAGAGCTTGAGCAAGCTTGGCTGGCTGAAGAACGTGAGCAGGTTGAAGAGCTTGAGAAAGCTTGGCAGGCTGGAGAGCTTGAGGAAAACTTGGCAGGTTGGTGAGACGGCATCAAGTCTTACTTTATTTCAAAAAGTATCTTTAATTGAGATTCAGGTTTGATTTGAGGTTCAGGTTCTGCCTTGGTTTCCGGTGCAGGTTCTGACTTGGTTTCAGGTTTGGACACTCTAGACCTCATGTGGCAAGAGTGAGTCAGCAGTTTCTGCAAGGCAAAGGCATTGATGCTATGGACTGACCCGCCCGTTCCCCAGACCTGAATCCAATTGAGCACATCTGGGACATGATGTCTTGCTCCATCCACCAATGCCACGTTACACCACAGACTATTCAGGAGTTGGCGTATGCTTTAGTCCAGATCTGGGAGGAGATCCCTCAGGAGACCATCTGTCATCTCATCAGGAGCATGCCCAGGCATTGTATGGAGGTCATACAGGCACGTGGAGGCCACACACAATACTGAGCCTCATTTTGACGTGTTTTAAGGACATTACATCAAAGTTGGATCAGCCTGTAGTGTGTTTTTCAACTTTAATTTTGAGTGTGACTCCAAATCCAGAACTCCATGGGTTGATAAATTTGATTTCCATTGATAATGTTTGTGTGACTTTGTTGCCAGCACATTCAACTATGTAAAGAACAAAGTATTTAATAAGAATGTTTCATTCATTCAGATCTAGGATGTCTTATTTTTGTGTTCCCTTTATTTTTTTTGAGCAGTTTATATATCCCTATCCCTAATGAGCAAGCCTGTAGTGACTGTGGCAAGAGGAAGAAACCTTGAGAGGAACCAGACTCAAAAGGGAACCCATCCTCATATGGGTGACAGATAGTGCCATTATAACAACCCACATCTACATCCATGTGTAGATGGTCCCCATACCCAACCCTGCCTGTAAGGCCCAGAGGCTGATTTCTAAGATGACTGCCAATGATGACATTGAGGCCTTCCTCTCCACCTTTGAGAGGACCATGGCACTCAAAGACTGCCTGTTGCATAACTAGGCCTGCTTGCTAGCCCTGTTACTTATCAGAGAGACTCAAAATGGCTATCACTCCCCACCTGTCAGGACTACAACATGCTTTGAGCCGAAATTTTGGCCCGATGTGGCCTTTCTTTGGGCCGCACCACCATGGCCTTCCACTGCTGGAGCTAGCAGTGAGAGCGAGAGCTGGGTGCCCAGTTTGCCGATCTACTACAGATCGCCTACCAGTGGTTGCAGCAAAATAATTCTGTAATGACTTCCACAGGCTCAACGCCATCTCCGAGATTGATTGCTACCCAATGCTGAGGGTAGATGAAATCATAAAGAGGTTGGGGAGAGCCCGAATCATTTCAATGCTGGAGCTGACCGAGGGGTACTGGCAGGCCCCGTTGATGCCATTGGCCTGGGAGAAGACCGCCTTCAGCACCATGTTCAGTCACTGGCATTACTGGGTTCTCCCCTTCAGTCTGCATGAAGCGCCGGCGACATTCCAGTGACTGATGGATGTCGTCCTCCTCATCCACCAGACATATGCTACTGCATACCTGGATGATGTGATGATACACTCTACTACCCAGCAGGACCATCTGTTCCACATAGAAAGGGTCCTGGAGGAGCTCCAACAGGCTAAGCTGATGGTGAACCCATAAAAGTGCCACTCGGGGCTCACTGGGGCCCAATACCTGGATTACAGCATCGGCCGAGGACTGCTGAAGTCACAGGAGAAGAAAGTGGTAGTGGTCCATCACTAGCCATGGTCCTAGACAAAGAAGCAGGTATGAGCATTTTTAGGTTTAGTAGGTTATTACCCTTGCTTCATACCTAACCTTGCCTCTTTAGTAGCTCCCTTCTCAGATCTCACCAGGAAAGGTGAACCAGATCACATAAGGTAGACCCCGTGGGCAGCCACAGTACTCCAATCCCTGAAGGTGGCCCTCTTCAGCTCTCTGGTACTGCTTAACCCTGATTTCTCTTCCCCTTTCCTGGTGCAGACAGATGCATCTGAGACAAGACTGGGGACCACTCTCTCCCAAGAGTTTGATGGTGAGGAACACCCTGTGATTTATATCACCCAAAAACTGTCCTCCATGAAGCAGTGCTAGGCTGCAATCGAGCGTGAAACCATGGCTATTACATGGAGCTCCGCTCTTATCTGGAGGGTCGGCGCTTCACTTTCATAACCGAACATGCCCACCTTGTGATGGCTGGACAAAATCCCAGGATACAAACAGCAAGCTGTTTTCTGTTGCCCATGCTGGTGGCAAAATCTGGAAGTGCTGCCAGTAGTGCTGCCCAGAAGTGGGGAGAGACTATTTAACCCTCCAGCATGGAAGCCGAAGGGAGGAGGACTAACACCTCTCTTTGTGTGTTTCTTTCTTCGTGTGTGTGTGTGTGCATGTGTGAGTGATGTTTAGGAAGCAGCACCTCCCCACTGGAGGATGAAACTGGACAGGCTACTCCGAGGCAGCCAGCCAGACGTGGCTCAGAAGAGAGGATTCCCCACTGCTCTAAGACTGCTGAGGCCACCGCCAGGATGAGTGTGTAACAAGCACATCATCTCCCTGACCCAGACACAATGCAGGGTATTGGGTTCCATCAAACTTTCAAAAAATTATGCTGCACTTCAGTAGGAAGCCATTTGGTGGGAAATCCTCCCTATCATATACTTCCGGGATATCCACCCAATAGTGAGGCAGGAAACTGGTAGACATAGCATACCAGTATCAGTCTCCCCTTGATCCCACTGCGTCCATGTTGTGGTGAAGCTTTCTGTCGGGGCTGTAGGGTATGAGCGGACGCATGCGCAGGGGAGAGACTGAAGTGTGATTCATACTGGGGTTTATTAGGTTATCCAGGCAGACATATACAAAAACAACAGGCAGAGGTAGAGTAAAAGAACAGCTAAAGGTCAAACAGGAGCAAACAGGAATATAAATAGACTAGGCTAGGCACAAAATGAGAAAGACAGGCAAGATTCAAAACACATGCAAAACATACATGGTATATCAAGGCTTGACGATAGCATGGGGAAATGCAACCTAAAGCTTCGCGAAGGTAATGTGCATGCATGAGTATATTTATAGTCTGTGTTATTGTTAGTCCACAATGTGGAACACCTGTAACATCCCACGTGATGCTCAGGCATGGCGCGAGTCCTAGAACATGCTAGGCTGAGGGATTCTGGCAATGTTTTTGGAGCAGCATGAGTCCTCTGGACTGTACTGCTATCACTGAAATGGATGTGTCAAAAGGGGGCTCTGTGTGGGCAGATTCATGACACTGATATAGATTACCGGATGTTTCTCATCACCAAACTCCTGGGAGAGGACGGCTTCAGATGCATCCGTCTGCACCAGGAAGGGGAGGCTGAAGTCAGAGTTCCACAGCACCGGAGAGCTGGAGAGTGCTGCTGTTGGGGCTTGGAATGTGCCGGCCACTTTCACAGACTATGTCACCTGGTCTGGTTCTCCCTTCCTGGTGAGATCTGAAAGGGGAGCAGCTATGTAGGCAAACTTAGGCATGAACCATTTATAATAGCCTGCCAGACCTAAAAATGCTCATACCTGTTTCTTGCACTGTTCCTCGATAGTGCAGAGACCCAGCCAATGGGCTAAACATTTGCAGCATGCATCAGGCATGAGGAGTAGTACTCTGTCTCTTAGGTGGTACTTGTAGGGTTGTGCAGGCTGGTTGTATACACACTGCTGCTCCTCTTGGGTGGCATGCATGTGCCCCTTAATGATCGGCCGGGCGTATTTGATTCGCTCCTGCATCTTGGTCACAAATTCCACCACAGAGTGATAGGGGGTTGGTTGTTCCTCCCAAGCCTCCTTTGCTACATTGACGAGCCCCTGTGGCTGCCTCCCAAACAGAAGTTCAAGCAGGGAAAATCCCGTGGAGGCTTGGGGTGTCTCTCGGACTGCGAAGAGGAGGTATGGGAGGAGCAAATTCCAGTTACGCCCCTCAGTGTTGATGACTCGGTGGAGCATTCGCTTCAGTGTTTGGTTAAAATATTCCACCAGCACTTCAGTTTAGGAGTGGTACATTGAGGTGTGGCAGTCTGTCTACACCGGTGACTCCCTTGTCTGGTTGTGGGGTCGTGTGGACCCTAGCTGTCACTGGGTTCCTCATCAAGGAGGGCGAGGACAGCATGTGCTCATCACTGGTGTCGGCTCTGGGGCTATGCTCCGGCACTCTGGCATCCCAGCTCGAGGGCCCCTTGGAAACCTAGCCAGTCTCATCCTACTAATAAAGGTACAGACAAGTCATTAATAACTCCCACTATTAGTGTCCCAGTTAGACCTTTACTGTGGGCCCTTCATGGACATCGCCATGTACACGTCACCATCATCCTGCCAGAGGGACATCACACTGACATTAGCGCTGTAGGCCGGGCCAGGGAGATGTAGCTTCCTGAATCCAACAGGGCCATCACTGGTGCCCCGTTGAGCTGCAGGATTGTGGACAGTAAAGTTGGAGTGGGCCTGCAGTGAATGGCACACCCTGCTAACCAGGTCCTTGGTGTCCTACCCCACTCCAGTTCTCTGAGCATCTTGAGGGTAGAGATGGCTGTCGAAGAAGTTGTGTGAAGTCCATGGTGCCACCATTCCTATCATTCCTATGCACTGTTCTTCGGCGGGGAGCCTGTGCAGAGCCTGTGCAGCAACCAGTGGTCCACTAGGCGCTGCACTAGCTCTTGGATGGTGAGCTGGTCTGGCTGTAGCCAGTGACACGCAACCCACAGAAGGTTGGTGACCTGTGCTCATGGCTCCTGGCTCTGCTGATAGCTCCACCAGTGGAAGGCAGTGGCATGGCTGGTGGAAAGTCCACATTGTGCCAAAATCTTGTCCCGGGGTGTGTCATAGTCTTCTGCTGCCGCCTCAGGCATTACATGGTGTGCCTGCTGCAGTTCCCCAGAGAGCAGTAGACATCGGCTGTCATCTTGGGCATTAGCTTCTGGGGTCTCACAGGCCAGGTTGGGGATGGGGACAGTGACTGCGGGGAAGTGGTGTAGTCCGATGCTGACCTCCAGGAGAGGCCACATTACGGGATCATTGGCGCAGCCACCAGCTGCATCTCCATCTCCTCCTGCCCGCATTCTCCACCACTTGTGAGCTTCTCCTAAAGCAGTCAACACAAAGAGTCAGGATCCATAGGTGCATGAACCAATAATCTCACTGTTTATTAATGAACACTGGGCAAAAAGGCACAACCAAGCTGCTCATCATCCTCGTTGGCTTCAAAGTCTAGCTGGAGGGACAGAAAGGTGGGAAAGGTAAACGAAAATAAACAAAAAAAGGAAAGGGCTAGTTCTAAATTAATAAAAACACAAAAGAAACATGGGGGGTTGCAGGCACGAGGAAACCAGCTCCATCAGTCCTCATGGCGGGGATCCCTTCCAGTCTCCCACATCAGAAAATGGGGGCCGAGTCTTGTTCCTCATGTTCGCTGATCTGTGAAGAATCGGTGAGACTGACACAAAGCAAACCACAGCATTAGTCTTTTCACTTTGGTGGATTAAATAATCTCCACAGCTCCAGACTATAAGCCACTACTTTTTTCACATGCTTTGAACCTTGTGGCCCATACAATGATGCTGCTAATCTATAGATTTTTACAGGGTAATGGCCTCCAGGAGGTGCTCTTGCAGGAAGTGCAAGAGTGAGACAGACAGGTGGAAGAGATAATGTGCAGAGGAAGATACTAGTTTGATTGTGTTTTGAACAGTCATTTTGCACATTATGCACACCCCCTCATCATGGAAAACACACGGAGAAATGCATACGGTGCAACTTTTAAGTTAAAGGTAATTGATCTGACTGTCAAAGAAGGAAATAGAGCTGCTACATGTAAGCTTTGCATCAATAAAATAATTCACTAAAACTGGCCATATGCGAAGAGCAACTTTTGCTCAAGTCTACCAGTGGATCCTGACAGCATGGAGTAGTGTGAAAAAATCCACGATCACCAATGGGTTTCGAAAGACTGGACTGCTGCATGATGAAGGGAACAGCACAAGCACAAATTCGCTTCGATACGACAGTGACATTGAGATCGACCATGTAAGAGAAACTGAGAAAATGTGTGACAGTCATTCTGAGGCTGTTCAATTCCGACACTGAAGAAGACGACTTCAGTGGTTTTTAGTGTGCAGGAGGAAGATGAAGATAGTAATCAATGACTTTTCTTGCAGGTTGGTTATTTTTATTAACCAGCCGTGTTACTACCGTGTTACAGGCACTGTTCGGAAAACGCATTTAATTTAATGTCAATCTATGGAGGCCCACATGCTGCTGGGGGTGGGGGGTGTTATTGGTTTCGGCGGCCAGGTGCAGAGGCATAGGTCTATGCAGGGCCTTGCCGCACCAAGGTTTAACATCACTGGGCCCGAGAGCAAAGAAGTTTGAGAAACCCTGTTTTAGAGAATAATACATGATTGTTGCCGCACTTACCAGACAGCAAATAAAGATGAATAAAAACTGGTAATATAGTTTAGTGTTTCTCAAAATGAACGAGGATATTATAGTTTTATTACTATTGTCAAATGGTTAAACTGTACTGGGACAAGTTATTGGTTACTGAAACTTCTGGATCCTGATTAATTGAAGCTTTTGCCACTCTCTGGTGCCATAAAATGCTTAGATTAAATTAGAGATTTATATCATGCTTTTACCAAATTACCCTACTGATGTAAAGCCAGAGAAATTCTTCTCTTCCCATTTCCTAGCTGGGGTCAGCCATGATGTGGTATCCATGTGTCACGAGTCGAGGTCAGAGTGAGGACACAAACACAGGCTGAAGATCATATCATTCAGATGGAAGTACAAAGACGGCAGGCAGAAATCGTGGTCAAACAACAGGCAGGGTTACCGAGGGGTGAACAACACTAAGTAGGCGAATCAGGATCAGAAAACCGAGAAATGAGGGCGAGCATCAAACTCGGGAAATGGAAACACAGAGAAAAACGGCTCGACAGAGTAACAAACACGGGGGCGGTTAGACAATGCTTTGCGTCGATGTGTGCATCTTTGAGTCTATTTATGGTCCATGATTGATTTCAGATTCGAGACACCTATGGATAATCAGGTGAGCTTGCATTTGGGAGACGCCTCGAACATGCGTGCACAGCGCCATAGATGAGCAGTGCGAGTCCTTCCAATCACATCGCAAGTGGGATTCCTCGAGGCGGATGCGCGTGCACACACTTCCTGCGGACGGATCTGTGAGAGGATCCCCCCAAAATGACCAGAGGAGAGGAGTCGACGACTGAGGCTGGAGGAGAGGAGTCGATGACTGTGGCTGGAGGAGAGGAGTCGACGACCAGAAGAGAGGAGTCGGCAATGGTGGCTGGAGGAGAGGAGTCGGCGACGGCAGCTGGAGGAGAAGAGTCAGCGATGACGGCTGGAAGGGCGTGGGCGACATCTGGAGTGACGTCTGGGATAGTGTTGGCGACATCTGGAAGAGAGTCTGGCAGGGAGTCGGTGACATCTGGAAGAGAGTCTGGCAGGGAGTTGGCGACGTCTGGAAGAGAGTCTGGCAGAGAGTCGGCGACATCTGGAAGAGCAACCGCAGGAGCATCAGCAACGTCTGGGAGAGTGACCGCAGGAGCGGCTGCAGGAGCGTCAGTCCACGACAACCAGAGGAGAGGAGTCGACGACCAGAGGAGAGGAGTCAACGACCAGAAGAGAGGAGTCGACAATGGCTGGCAGAGAAGAGCCACCAAAGCCAGCTGGCAGAGAAGAGCCGACGATGACGGCTGGCAGAGAAGAGCCAATGACAACGGCTTACAGAGAGTCAGTGACGTCTAGAAGAGGCTCATTAGGAGCATCAGTGATGACTGGGGGAGAGTCAATGCAGTCTGAAAAGGAGTCAGCATCATCGAAAAGGGAATCAGCGTCATCCAACGGCTGGTAGAGGGTCAGCGACAGCTGGAGCGACTGGAGGAGAGGCATCGACATCTGGTAGAGGGTCAGCGAGGACTGGTAGGAGGTCAGCAACAACTGGTAAGAGGTCAGCGATGACTGGAGTGAGAGCAGGGGAGTCAGCGATGACTGGAGCAACTGCAGGGGAGTCAGCGATGGCTGGACGAGCGATGGCTGGAGTGTCAGGATGAGCTGCGATAGGAGTGACATCTGGAGGGGGTTCAGCAACAGCAGGAGCATCAGTGCCGTCTGGAAGAGACTCAGCAACGGCTGGAGGAGAGTCAGCGACAACCGGGAGAGGGTCCGCAACGACTGGGAGAGGGTCCGCGCCATCTGGTAGAGGGTCTGTGCCATCTGAACGTCTGGAACATCAGTGATGACTGGTAGAGGGACAGCAATGACTGGAGCGACTACAGGTCAGTGATGACTGGGAGAGAATCAGTGACGACTGGAAGAGAGTCGACGCTGTCTGGTAGAAGGTCAGCGTCGACTGCAAAGGGTCTGCGATGGCTGGAGCGACGTCTGGGTGAGTGTCGTCTGAAGTGACGTCTGGACGAGCGTCATCTGGAGCAACGTCTGGACAAGGGTCATCCGGACGAGCGACCACAGGGTCGTCGGAGAGAGAATGATGGGTGACGGCCACAGGGGCGTCGTCGGTAGGAAGATGGGCAACGACCGCCGGGGCGTCGTCAGGAGGAAGATAGGCGACGACCACTGGGGCGTCATTGGGAGGATGATGGGCGACGGCTTCCTGTTTTCTTCTCCCCTTTTTCCAGGGAGCATGAAGTCTGGGGGCAGTTACCTTCGTCTGGGCCGCTAGAGGGGGCTTGGGAGCAGATGCCTCATTCTTGGCGGCCGGAGGGTTCTCAGTCACAGTGCCTGCCTTCTCAAATGTGGGTAGGGCGTCAGTGACGTCTAGTGCATGTGGGAGAGCCTCAACAACGGCGGCTGGAACGTCGTCATTGGGAAGCGGCCAGGCGACGGCAGTTGATGCGTCGTTGTCTGGAAGAGACCCGTCATAATTTTGGGTTGTGGCCTTGACCATCTGCCTTCCTTTCCTCTTTCTCCTGGGAGCACGAGGACGTTTGGTGGTTACCTCCGTTTTGGCCACTAGATGGACCTGGGAATAATCCCGATCTCACTGAAGGAGTTGTGAATCCAATGAAGCATCTCCCTAAAACTCCCTGGGTGTAGGCGACAAGGGTGCTTCTTGGCAGTTAGAACCCCAAAAAAGAACCGCACGGGCTCCTCTATCCAGCTTATCATTGTCCTAACCCAAACCTCGTCCAGAGCTTTGGGTTCTAGCAGACCTTTGTAGATTAAAGCGCACTTCATGAGAAAACTGGTCAGAGGGAAGCCCAGCCCATCATGGGCTTCCGGGGAGGGTAACCAGTACTGGCAAGGAAAAACGGTAGGGTTAACATACCACTCATTTTCAGCTTCCATTCCTGCTGTGAGCTCTTGCCGGCGAAGCATTCTGTCACGAGTCGAGGGCAGAGTGAGGACGCAAACGCAGGCTGAAGATCGTATATAAAATCCCTGAGGGGCGTTTTATTAGGATCCAGGTGGAAGTACAAAGACGGCAGGCAGAAATCGTGGTCAAACAACAGGCAGGGTTACTGAGGGGCGAACAACACTAAGTAGGCGAATCAGGATCAGAAAACTGAGAAACGAGGGCGAGGATCAAACCGAGAAATGGAAACACGGAGATAAACGGCTCGACGGAGTAACAAACACGGGGGCAGTTAGACAATGCTTCGCATCGATGTGTGCGTGTTTGAGTCTATTTATGGTCCTGCTGTGGATAATCAGGTGAGCTCGCATTTGGGAGACGCCCCGCGCATGTGCGCACAGTTCCATAGATGAGCGTGGTGAGTCCTTCCAATCACACCGCATGTGGGAGTCCTTGTGGTGGATGCGCATGCATGGGCGGATCTGTGACACCATGGAGCAAAGGGGTTTATGGTAATCAGCAAACCATTAGCAGTCTTTACCATAGTGCTGCCATTACCCACAAGAGAAAAAACTAGGCCTATTAATT